>VNKC01000444.1:0-48972 GCA_008042775.1 Drosophila pectinifera
TCTCCTTTCATTCTTCTTCTTACTTTAAGCACGGCACGTTTGCTTGATCGAGAATGTCCTCAGTTTTTAAGAAGAAAATGGACACAAGGGTTATTTTTAGCTCTTAAAAAGTGTTTTAAATACTATATATGTAACTATCAATATGTGGCGATATATAAAGTGTACGTAATATGCCCAAAAACAGTGGTAAAGTTCGTTGAGCCATTAAAACTTAAAAGTGCGCTTGTGTGTTAGCGCTCGTTTTGCGTTCTACTGTCTTCTGCGATCTGTTTCGAAAATTACACAAAAGACGTTAACTAAATGGTATGTAAATAGCAATTTAGCTTATTTAAGTTTAATTAACATTATTAAAAACAAAAAAACTTGGACAAACCATGAAATTATAAATTTTCATATTACTTTGCAAACGAGTCTGTGTGCGTGAACGAAAACGCCAATAAGTGTACATACATACTTGTGTGTAATATGTATGTATGTGATCCTGCTCGTGTTGTCTCTTTCTTGAACGGACTGCCATTTTTTTTATTTTGCATTTGATGGCGTTATTCGCGTTGGCGGGGACAAGTGGTTAAAATATAAATAAGCACTCGACTTATTTGTCTTGAATTTGCCTGAAATTAATATTAATAAAGTAAAGTTAGCGTATTGAATATATGTACTTTATTCGAGCCGGTGTGTGCTATGCGCGTTAAAGAAATGCGCAAAATGGAAGGAGTACGGTGCAACACAATTTTAATAAATAATGAAGTTAATCAAGCCAACTCACAGCGAGTTCTTTGTAAATAAACAAAAGTAACAACCAATTGAACAGGTTGTGTCTGACGTCAAGGGCGTAAGGAAATAGGGGGAAATATCACCGCCATCCCGCCAACCCGCCAACCCGCCATTGCCATCCCGCTCCAACTTCAAGTCCTCTTCTCTTTACTTCTCCTTTCATTCTTCTTCTTACTTTAAGCACGGCACGTTTGCTTGATCGAGAATGTCCTCAGTTTTTAAAAAGAAAATGGACACAAGGGTTATTTTAAGCTCTTAAAAAGTGTTTTAAATACTATATATGTAACTATCAATATGTGGCGATATATAAAGTGTACGTAATATGCCCAAAAACAGTGGTAAAGTTCGTTGAGCCATTAAAACTTAAAAGTGCGCTTGTGTGTTAGCGCTCGTTTTGCGTTCTACTGTCTTCTGCGATCTGTTTCGAAAATTACACAAAAGACGTTAACTAAATGGTATGTAAATAGCAATTTAGCTTATTTAAGTTTAATTAACATTATTAAAAACAAAAAAACTTGGACAAATCATGATATTATAAATTTTCATATTACTTTGGAAACGAGTCTGTGTGCGTGAAAGAAAACGCCAATAAGTGTACATACATACTTGTGTGCAATATGTATGTATGTGATCCTGCTCGTGTTGTCTCTTTCTTGAACGGACTGGCATTTTTTTTTATTTTGCATTAGATGGCGTTATTCGCGTTGGCGGGGACAAGTGGTTAAAATATAAATAAGCACTCGACTTATTTGTCTTGAATTTGCCTGAAATTAATATTAATAAAGTAAAGTTAGCGTCTTGAATATATGTATGTACTTTATTCGAGCCGGCGTGTGCTATGCGCGTAAAAGAAATGCGCAAAATGGAAAGGAGTACGGTGCAACACAATTTTAATAAATAATGAAGTTAATCAAGCCAACTCACAGCGAGTTCTTCTTTGTAAATAAACAAAAGTAACAACCAATCGAACAGGTTGTGTCTGACGTCAAGGGCGTTAGGAAATAGGGGGAAATAGCACCCCAAAAGGGCTTCTTTTCTCTCATTTTCTTCACGCTTCCGTGGCCACGAAAAAAGCGATTGCCGCCGACTGTCTACTGTCAGAAATCAATGCATTTATCCTCGTCGGCAACAAAAGCAAACAATTTGCGCTTTGTTATTGTTCCTCTCGTTGTTTTTTATTTGTTGTTTGCAACTGAAACTGCAACCGTCTCTTTCGCAGATCGAGTTAACTGTTTCCGTCTCTCTTTCGGGTAACATGTGTAAACATCAAACAGCGGAGGTAATATGAATAGGAGTTTATTAAACGAGAATTGAAAAGCTTTGGTCGCACAAATTAATAAGATTTAGATTTCATTTTAATATTTACGTTAAAGGAATTAAAAGAAAAATCGCAATACAAACAATTTGTTCCGTTCTTGTATATTGATTTTCACATATAATATAAAGGGGTAAAGAATCAAAAATATAAGTACATTTAAAATAAATTGAATTAATGTTCTTTCATCAATTACATTTCCATTAAAAAATAACATGGTACGGTACGCACTATTAATGCTACCCCAATTGTACTGACATTTTCGGGCGCCTGCAAGCTCCCACGGGGATGCAATGTCAGTGGGAACAATGGCAATAAGAACAACAGTGCGAAACGAGGAAGTAATAAAAACAAAAGTAACTGTGCCGGGTGGAGGGCGGTGAAAAATGTTTGGCAAAAGCAAATTTACGGCTATCGGGAACCGGCCCCCCCTAGGAATACGCCCATTGCCATTACAAAATGTAATTGCATCGAAATGACTTGGACAATATTTCCGTTATTTGTCTGTTGCTGCGGCAACCCTGGTTGGCTGCAACAAAAGCCACACGGCAACCCTAGTGCAATCACTTTAATTAAGTTACCTGGACTCGAGCCGCGAGCAGCAGACATTCCCATTTCAATTCCATCATCAGCTTACCTTCCCGGTAGGCTACAAATGAACTCTTCCGAGAATCAGATTTCATGCCCCCGGCAATAAAAAAGCACTCTTTGGTAACCTCTCTATCTCCCTCTGGGGCTTGGGATTGTTTGCTGGAGCTGCGCGGGAGGGGCGATGACGAGCGTAAAACACTCAAAACAGTCAGAGTTGGAGATCTATTGTTGTCCATACAGTGGGTACTGGATAGTGGGTATCCTAGAATATCTAAAAAAAAATCCATCTAGAATTACACAGGGTTGCTTGTATTTCATTAATGTAAGCTTTCTCTAGTTAAATTTCAATATATTTTTGTTCCTAAAATCAAGGTAATTTGTTAATTGTATTAAAAATGTTATGGAATGTTTTATTTCTTCCTGAAACTAATCAAATTTCTAGACAATCCCGAAAATCGGTCAAATCTTTTATGAGCCATTACTGTACTGCATTTTCCCTGTTATTTTTTTAGTTTCTTGTATTTTTTATGTCTTATGGTGTTAGCCCCTAGTTTTTTTTATGTAGTTGCCTGCCGCCGACTGGGCTCTCTATCATTGCAATTCACTTAAGTTTTTTTCTTTTTTGTTGCCGGATTGTGTCTACTTTCATTGCAGGAGAAACATCAGCGGCAGCCACCTGCCTAAAGAAGTGGCAGAAGGAGAACAATGATAATAATAAAAAAAAGCCGTCCCTGGACTTTAACAAACGGATGCACTCAAGCCGAGCAACTGTTGCTCAGTGTACTTAGAAAAAAACCTACATTTTAGTCAAGAGAAAACAGAACTTCCTAAATCCAAAAAATCAATTGATTTCTAGCTATCTTTAGATTTTTTAATTTCAATCATTTTAATTACATTTCTTTCTTTATATTTTGGAAAATATTCTCTTTTTTTTTGTTCCTTTAAAGTTCGGTATATAATATTTTCTGCCGTGTATGTCCAGGTTGGGGGCCATCGTCATCATAGATTGTGTTGCCTTCTATCGCTGCAGTCGTTGCTTTTGTTCATCTTTCTATCTGGCGGCCTCGTATCTTTATGTTACGGACTTCCAAGTTAATTGTAAAAACTGCACTCCGCTCTCAGTTCGTTATTATCGCCGTTGGGTAGCTGTTAGAAAAAGTAGAATACAAGCTTAATGAAGTTTTATGCGTTTCTAATGCTCAGCCAATTTGTTTTGATCTTTTTTCTCTATGATCCGCCCTCTAGTTCGCTGCGATGATATTTCAATTGTGATAGATTTATTTATTTAAGACTGGAGTTGATTGTGGGGGGAAATTGAAAAATAAAGGTTGATTGCAGAGGCTAGCTAATTCTGGTTTTATTATGAGAATTTAATGAGTGGTTCTTGATTGTGCCAAGTAATTAGTTATATGTTATTAAACCATTTAAAATTAAAGAACCCCCTCTGTTTTTCCTGTCCATCGCTTTCTTTTTAACTCCCTATCATTCAAGCGGCTAGTGCTAATCAAATTATGTCCCATCCAATTGGCCAGATGATGTCAAGAGCAAGGAACACAATTTCCCCCACCGATAAGTGTCATTTTGCATTTGAAACTATTTTTATACGAGCATATATTTATCAGATTCGCTCGCGTGTTCCCCCTTTTTCTCGCGTGTCCGCGTTTGTCAACTCACTCTTCATCAGGGGCTGTTGCTTCTTCCAGAAATTAAAAAAAAAATAGAGAGACAGGTCTGGAACATAACTTCATTTAATTACTGGCAACAACAAACTGCGGCGACAACAAGAATTCTCTGTGTCATAAAAAATTATATTACACTTTTAGCTAGGAAAAATGGAGAAGTTAGTGCCAGAGATCGGACATTTAATACCCTAAGAAAGCTATAGTCTTAAGAAACCAAGAGCTAGAGGATATGGTAATCCAATTAAGATTAGAACAAGGTCTATCTTAGATGTTAATAAAACTGAAATTAAAGCTTTAGGGAGAGTCTCCTAAAAACTATACTAATTCTATAACAAAGCACCTCCTGAAGGTTAAATTTTATATACCTACAATGTTTTGAGTAATCAAATTTAACATATATTTTAGTTACAAATACCCCCAGAAAGCGTATACAAATAAATGAAGTAAGACGTCATGTGGCCAAGGAAGTGGGGTCATTGGAGTAATAGTAAGTTTCTGAAAAAAAGGGGAATGGGCACAACTCGTTTTCGCTTGGCCACAATTTTTTTTCTTCTTATTTTCAACATTATAATTTCGCTTTGAATTACACACATTGCACAAACGGAACGCGAGTGCTGCCGCTGCTGTTGCCAAGTTCATTGACTGCGGCCAACCGGAGAGCCTCGACAATAACCAGAACAAGTACATCCAACAATAGAGTCGAAAAGCACATACTACATGCTTGTACGTAATGATTGCAACAAGTTTGCATAAAGCCAGCGCGCTGATTATTTTAGCACTTATTAAATTTTAGCACAGCGGCCGGGCCAAACACAAGTGGCAGCCATTGCCGCCTCGTAATTATCATCGCCATAATCATGATCATCTCGATCTGGCGATCGAACGCAACAGCAGCTGCATGTGCCTTGGTCTCAGCTTAGCTTCTGATTTTTCCAGCCACATGCAACAGCAACAACTCGGGGGCTCCTCGATCAACTCAATTGCTGGCCACGGAGAGGCGATCCCCCGTCAGTTGATAGAGATGAGCTCTGATAAGATGGTCACGGATTATCTTGGGCGTGTCTTAGAAATATTTATTATATTGTAAAGGTAACCTAAAACCTTGCTTTGAGTACAGATTCCTTAAATTTGAGGATTATTTCGGTGGTGAAGAGTCCGATTTTTATATTTAAAAATTATTTTCTAGCTTAATCAAAATATTAGACAGGGATAGTTAAAAAATAGGCTTGAATGTGTTTCATTTTCCTTGTTGTTTCTTTATGCTTGCCAATATCTCAGCTTGAACTATAGATTACATAGGGCGAGGGGCAAAAGCAAGTCTCAAATATAATACAAAGTTTGCCATATTTATAGTATTTCATATTATTTTGCAAAACTTTCCAACTATTTATTATTTATTTATTTATTAACCCCTTAGGTCTTCTAAAAGTGACTGGGATTGGTCATCTCTGACTCTCTTGTTCATATGCAAAAAATCCCCAGCCGTCGTCTCGTTTCTTCGGCTGTCCGTCCGCTTGTCCGTTCGTTGTCCAAATGTCCGGACAATGCCCGCCAGCTATTTTACACGCCATTGAATTACACACAAGTGGGGGGCAGTTGGAGGAGGTGCAGCAGATCCAATGGAGTCGATGCAGCTACCAAGTGCCGGTCGGCATGTGATGAAAATGTTCCTCGCGGCAGCGGCTTCTGCTGCATCTGTTGGATGCAGTATTGATGCAGTTTCTAGGTGACTCGCGCAGCTCTCCCCCACTGCCAAATCGATCGATCTGGCCATGGTTTCTGCAGATAGTTTTTGGCTCTTGCCGGAGGAGGGTTCTTTCCGCCTCTCACTATCCATTGATTGTGGGATTAAAACAGTTCCTGTTCCAATTGCTGGTTGCAGCCCATCTCCTGTTGGTACGATCCCTTCCCTTTTCAGTCTCCCATTGAGTTCACACTGTGGATAAATATTCCCATTTCGTGCTTAATAAAATGGGGTTCCGATTTATATGTAAATGTAAAATGAAAGAACCACATTTGCCAGGAGTTGTTGTATTTATGTCATTGATTTCCTTTTTTCTTTGAGTGCATCCCCATCGCATCCCGTGTGTTGTCCTATTGTGGCTCGTTTCCTGCTCTTGCAGCCTCTTTGTGCGCGCTATTCTGCTGCCCTCCTCCTGTCCTCCATCAGTTCTTCTGCTTCTGCTCCAGCGTTTGTGTCTGGCCCCGTTTCCTTTCACAGGCTGCGTTGCGTTGGCAACATCATCATTACCTGGCCGCAAAAAAGTAAAAAGCGAGCAGCAGCAACAGCAACAAAACTGAACCATTTTTCAGCTTTTTCCGCTGAGTTCATTCAACTGGCGCCGCCTGCTGAGATTTCTTCCTCCTTCAGCCTCCTGGCCTGGTCGGGCAAACTTTTGTGTTGACAACTAAAGCAAAAAAAAAAGAAAACGAAGTTAGGGCCACCAACCCCACCGGCATCGGGAACCACCGCTCTCCAGTTGATGGATGCAACCGTTGCAACTGTTTGGCTGGATAATCCTCCATTAAAAGTAGCGAAAAAACCAAGATGAAGAAATTATAGAGAGTGTAGTGGCTGTCAATGTTTCCCTAACTTTTTCAACAACAAATTATATAACAGAAACTTAAATTAAGAAAGGGGTAAGGGATATTTAACATTAGCCTTAATAATCCTGCCTTGATAGTTGTTTAAAAACTTACATATATGTAATATATTTAATTATTATACTATATTTTGATGGAGCTAAAAAGACTTTAGATTTGTGTCCAGCTCTCCTTCAAATTAATTCTTGTTCGCCATAAAGTTGGTGCTTCTTTAGCATGTTACAAACGTTGTAGACAATAAACTAGACTCTAAATATTCGTGGACCAAACAGCGAAAATAAGAAAATATATGTTGCCTGGTGGCTTTGGCCTGGGGTGAAAATCGTGAGTGGCGGAGGAGCTTTCGAAAATGTGCCACGTTGCACTTGTTACTCTACTCCCCGCCGATTCTAAGCGGAGAGCAATCGTGTTTACCGTTTGCTGTTGCTGCCTTCTTCTTTCTTCTTCTGGGGAAAACTGTGAAAAGCCCGGGAAAAGCAAGGAGGAGAGAAGGAGCTGGGAGCTAGGGGAGGAAGCTGGAGCAGGCAGCTGCACCATCATCATCTACTTGTTGGTGCTTATGGTTTATGTAGGAAACGTGCTGAGTGCCAGCGTGGAAATCTCTAAAAAATTGCTCATTGTTCTCTCTCTCTCTATGCCTTTGTGTGTGGAAAATGCAATTAAATTGCATTCTGCGAGGGATCGTACGTGGTATAAATATTATCAGCACCTTGCCATCCTCTGTCTGGAGTCAATCAATGAGGTCCAGATCGCGCCGTGGCTTCTGTAATTGAAATGCCAGATGCCCGACAGATCCCTCTGACCATGGCCATGGCCATGGCCAGGGGGCACAGGATCCAGTTCCAGCCTTCTCTTCTCAAAGGAAATCGAAATGACTTCGGCGGCTGCGCCCTCTGATTTGTGATATATTCCACGTTGCTATTTCTGTGCAGGCATCTCAGATGTTTTAATTTCTGCACAGCATAAGTAGTTCCCAGGCACTCAAGGAGCTGCGATGCATTGGTCATTGACATGTGAGTTAAGTGGAGGTCAAAGACGGGTAAACTCTGGTTAAAAGGGTCAAGAAAATGTACTTTAAACTCAAGATTACCCCGCTGTTGTATGACTCTTATTAAAAAGCATTTAAGTTATCTTTAAAGTAGATTTCTTTGTATACAAAACCTTTTAGCTGAGAACCTATTGATTTTTAGAATTATTTCTCCACATCTTACGTTCCAAAGTCTTTATCTTAAGTTGTAAAGACTGGATTTACTTTAGTATTCCCTTCATGCCTTTCCATATTCATTAATTTCAATTTGAACAGACACAGAAAGTCGGAGCTAAATCGATTTTCTTTGGGGATTGTCACTTTGGAACTTCCGATTCCCATCTAATCTCCGTCTACTTCCCCTTGGTTTATAAATCATTTGTCATTGTGGGCATTTTTTGCCATTTGCCAAATAATTTGGCCACCCTCGTGCCAGACACATATTCTAAATGTATGTATGCTCTGTTCTGTTCTGTTCTGTTCCCCCCTAAAAAGGGAAACAATGGGGAACTATGTCTATTATGCAAAACTCTGCAAGGGACCATTAAAACCAAAAGTGTAAGCCAACAAGTTGAAACAACGGGCGGCACCGAGAGCATGGCGAACGCAATAAATTTATTTACAATTCACGCACGACAACGCCACGAATCAGCCGCTATATCATCCTCGCTCCCTGCCAGGCCTCTCATATCAATTTGCATATTCATGGAACTTGATACGAACACCACCTCGGAGCGCAAAAATTTGAATTCAAATTTGAATTTTTATTTCATTTTTTCCCTTTTGGCCAGCGGAGGAAGGAAGAGCACGTGCTGGGCCTGGCTTGTAATGACGTCATTAAGTGTTTGGAGCTACCAAACTGTAGCCAAAGTCGATCCCCACCCGCTTTCTTAATCCGTTTACACAGGAAAAATATTCAGAAATGTTTGTAAAGTATTATAATATATTATTAGAGACTATCATTATCTTTAAGAGCAATTAATTTATGTTTTAAAAAATTTTACAGCATTACTAAAGCCAGATAGAAAATGTTTTTGCATCCCAGAGCAAAGGGTATTTCTCCCAAAAAACTCCCAAAGGATTTTCATTTTCTCGCAAACGATCCTGGCGTCAAATCATGCCGGAAAGAGCTCTGGGAGCTGAAAGACCAACTGAGTGCCCATCCATGTTTTAAAGTAAATAACATATCAACATACTGTAAGTTGTTAATTTTAAATATTCCTTTAGTTTCTATTTATTTAAAAACTCCCATTATATGGTTTGGTATCAATACTGCCAAGGAAAGTATGAAAAATCTTAAGCAATATTAATAGACCCAAAGTTTTTATTTCCGTGTAGCTACCATTCTCTTTCTTCACGGCCACGATCATTAATTCGAACGATGCGATCTTTGACATTTTTATACATTGCTAACCATTTTCCTAAAGCAATTTTTCCTAATGGAAAACTTTTTGCGCTCTTTCTCTGATCGGATTTCGGTGGAAGGAAGGATGGTGGGGGAGCCAAAGCCTCTATTGGCCATGGCCAATAGATGCTCAGATTAGAGAAGAAAAATTGTTAATGGTTATTTTTGAGGTAAAATAAATTTGTTCCATGGAAAGAGCAGGAGAAGGAGAGATAGATGATGGCACAAAGACCTGGAAGAAGATCAGGTAAAGTCGTGAAAATCGTTTGCGGGATAATTGCTGATCGGCTGGAAGCAGGAGGAGCCTCATGAGGAGGAGGAGCAGGAGGAGCTGGAGCAGCAGGAGGATCCAGAAGAGCAAGAGGCGGAGGAGTCGCAAATTACTTGACCCACAATCTGAACTTTGCTAGATTCCAAACCGAATCTAGGCTAAATGTTCTGGCAAAGGAAATTGACTTCTCTCTTTCAGCGATCTCTCAGATAGCTTTACCCTATAATTTAAGCAACAATGTTGAGTTTTGGGCTAGGAAATGTAGTTACAGTAGATTTTTGAGAGATTACTGAGACTATTAGCTCTTATTAAGCCTTATAGGTTACGAAAACAGTGAGTTATATTTTAATTAGGCCGTAATTAAGGAATTATCCTCTCTAACAGGAAGCACTTCTCTCTGCCCTTTATTTAATCTTGAGATTTATATATCAAAAGCGCTTTACACTTTTTCTCAATAACAAAGTCTTACATTTTTTCCAAGGGTATCCCAGATTTTCAGGTCAAACTGCCAGAGGGAATGCCATATAATTGCCGGTCAAGAGGAAAGGGTTTTCAAGCAGAGATTGAAGGTGAAGAAGGTGGAGGTTGTCAGAGTTCCAGGGGTCTTTATGGTGCTAATGATGACGTTGTCGAGTGGCAAGAGAGATTGAAATGCTTTCGGAGCATTAACACAGAGCATTCATTCTGAAATTTGTCATAATTGGCCATTTTATTTTTATTGCGACGCCAACTCTTTATATTTGTCCTCCTTTTTGTATTTTGTGGAGTGGAGCATTAAGTGTCATTTCATTTCTCTCCATTCCCAGATTTCTGTGGGATTCTTTCTCACTGCCTTTTGATTTTTTCCCCACACAATTTCTGTCCTTTTTTTGGTTTTGATTTCCTTTTATCCCCACGGCTCGTCTCTGCGGTGCCCCAATTTTCTGTTTTCATTTCAATTCCATCCAATTCCCCTCCGAATTGCAGCGAGGGGCCTTACTGGAAAAAGAAAACAATTTTGTATTTTTATTTTTTTGATTATTTTTAGTCAGCGCAAAATCTGCCATCTGTTTTGTTTATTTTATTTTACGTTTCTGGCATTGACTTTCAATCCGAACCACAATCTTCGGTGGAATTTGAATGGCTTTTGCTGGGCTTATGAATTTTTATAGAGCCTCATTTTGGGGCTAATGAAACATGATACAGATCGTGCCATTTCGAAAAGGAATTTATGCTTGCCTTTTGATTTCAGTTCAATGAGGAGATTTACTTCAAAATGCGTCTGGGGAAGGTTTCTCCTTAAGGTTTCTTCCTCTGAAAATCTGTAAATAAAGTGGAAAAGCTGACTAAACTCCTTTTAATATATTTGTTATATAAATACCAAGTCAGTTTATAGAGACATTCATAGCTTTCCCCTTGAATTTAATTTCACATTTATCCATCTTTACCTCTGGCTTATTGTGACACATTTACCTATACAATTTCCTTTATTTGGCCCTTGATTCTTTCCTGTTTTCCCCTGAGGCTGTCAAACACTTTGGCTTGTATCTTTCTTGGGCTTTTTCGTGACTGGTAGTGTCAGAGACTCTGTCATAAATATTGTTCCCGATCGAACTTGGCCCTAGTCTTTCGATTTTGGCTTTCCCAAACCATTGCGCTGGGAACGGGAGAGCTGGGGAGGCGGGAGGAACGTGACTCTTAACGATATCTTGGCTATTTCTCTGATTGATTGATTGCCGGCAACGACTGGCATCGGATCTGACCCTGAATGCGACTGACTCCCTGCCATGGCAATAAAGCAGAACAGAAGCGGCAAACTGCAGCCACTGCAGTCACTGCTGCAGACTCAGTCGGAGATCAATCGCAAACAGAAAAAACTGCGCAATTTCAATAATTCACAAAAGGAAACGTCCATAACAGGGCCAGTGCGGAGGGGCAGTGGTAATGGAGGAGGGGAGGGCCCTCTTTCAAGAATTATGGCTCTGTCAATGTCGCAAGAGGGGCAGGCGGGCGGGCGACCCCAAAAGAGCTACCAAAAAAGGCAAAGCCAATTTCAGTTTGGCAACGTGCAAATTGTGGAAGGGCTTTGTGAGCTGAGCAGTTGTAGAAAGGGGATTCAAATCCCCCTACGTACTCAATAGAGCACCCCGACTTTAATAAACGCATCGCTGCACAGACAACTGCCAATGAGCACAATGGGAAATGTCTAAAAATCGCAAGCCAACGCGATGCGATCAAAGTCCCCTTTATGCACTCGTCTTTCTCTTGCTCCATCCAGACCTCGTATGATCCTCCCTCCTAAAATTTCTGTAACTGCACAGGGAACAAAGATAGGAAGCTTATTAATAGGTAAAATGCTGTACCATAACACCTCCATTTTTTATACAGATCTGTCTTGGTAAAATTATCGTATAATATTAGAGTTAGATTCAAATTTTTGAATTTTAAATGTCTATGCTTATATTTTAAAATACTTTTATAATATTTTAATTATTTTTTATATTTTGTATAATTCTAAAGCTGTATTTTGGCTACTGATGAAGACATAATTCTTGCCTTAAGTATGGCTTGTAACTCTGTTTAAAAATTATGCTTAAATGTATACGGCCTAGGAACACTTAAAGCGTACATTGTTGCAGGCATTTCACCTAAAATTCCCAAGTACGAATTCAGCTACAAGCTATAATAAAACCACGCAAAGTGAAGAGGTGGAGAGTCAGAAAAAAGCTCATCTGTATTTATAATATATAAATCATATGTATTATAAATAACATAGTCTTTCTTAAGCTATACATTACTGTGATCTTTTTTTAATTTATTTATTAATTATTATTTTATATATATATAATAATTATATAATTTCTTCGGTGCATCATTGTCAGGCGCGTTGTGCAAGTTCCAAGTTGTGCTGCTCCCATTTAAGGCGCAATGACGCTTCGCTCATGCGCATCACGCACACGACAAACCTCCGTCTCCACCTTCTCCGGCTCCTCGCACCTTTACTGGCAGATCCTCCTCCGCCGCCGCCGCCGACTGCAGTTGCAGTTGCAGTCCCTCCTCCACTTCACTTCACTCCAATTGTCACCGGGGCAGCGTTGGCAGATGAGGAGGACTTTGGAGCAGTGAATCCAATGCCCCAAAACGTTTGGTGGGCGCGCTTAATCAAAGCGAATCGGAATCCGCGGAGGAGCAGCAGGAAAATGCACGACCTGGAAACTCAGCTGAATCATCATCTATGCTGGAGAGGAGTCATTTCATGGGGTATATATGAAGGCAATATTACATTATGAGGGATCCTAATAATCAAACAAATTCAGCCCTGAAATCATTCAGACTCTGGACTTCAAGGTACACATTTCTGATATCTAATATGATCTTTCATTATTCCAAAGTAATCAGAAAACCCGATTTTATATATTCCACAAACCGTTAAGATCAAGAAGTTAAATTTATTTTATTAAGAAAGGATAGGGTTTAAGCTTTAAAGACTCAAATCCACGGTATTACAGCATGCGCCAATCAGCTGCTCTCCTTTTTTTCTGCTTGTCAGTTCGCTTTTGGCTCTGCTTCATTGCCACATTGATGCAGTTGCTCTTGACTTGAGTCTGTTCCCCTTTCCCAGGGTCCATGGCATTGCTGGTGACATGTTGGCTATTTTTAAAATGCGACATCTGCAACAATTTGCAACAAAACTACAAGAAATCTGTGCCTGCTGCTGGCCTTATTGGCTCAAGTGGCCTGTTTACAGAGAGACAAAAAATACTGGTAAATCCCTGAACATCCTAGAATAGATTTGAGTCAAATTAGGCGAAAAAGGGGTTTAAAGTTTTTGAATTTAACTGAAACCAATAGCTAGTATTTCTCAAAAGTAAATACAAGGCTTTAATGAATACTTATAGATGTCTTTGCTTTATAAGACAACAATGATTAAATCTTAATTAACGCTAACATATTTTTTTAAAGAACAATTGTAGCTAATTGTAATGTGTTCGCCGACTGAAACTATCTGGAATCAGTGTACCTTTACCATATATTACTTTCCCAGTGACAGCTTTGCGCTTGAATTGCCAATTTTTGCCCTGAACTTGAGAGCCATGCTCGATAGCAGCTGCAGCTGTGCCGTGCCAGGCCGTGTCAATCGCCGGCAGCGGCGTCTGTTGTGTGGGTGGACAATCAATTCCGCCAAGAGCCAAGCCAAGAAGAGGCAACATTTTACCTCTCCCTCTCCCGCTTTCCCACTTTTCCAGCTCGTTCTTCGTTTGGTTGGGCCTCAGGTGTTCTTAGCATGTAACTGTTTCGTTGTCGTTTCCGGTCATCAACTTGGCCACTTACGGATGTGTAAAGCCAGCCCCGCCCGCTCCGCTTTTATCTGTGTGTAGCTCCCCCCTTGGACTGCTTTTTGTTTGGTTTTATTTCCCGACTCAACTGGATTCGACGACTCCCCCAACTCGTACCCGGGGCTCCGAGCTGAGACCTCGGGGCGACAGAGCGCTAATGACATTCAACACTTGAATATCTGAGCTTTGTCGGCCTCAGTTTTTATTTTTTCTGTTATATCCAGTACTTGTAGAATGCAGGGGCATGTTGGGAGAAGCTAAGTCCACCCTATACAGTCTAACATAAAAAGATCTATCTACCAGAAAGACGAACTCATTAGGCTGATCTTCAAAAACTCGCGACCTATTTGGCTAAGAGTCTTGAATTTTGGGATGTGGACTCTTAAGATGTAAAGCCATATACATATTATCACAAATTAAATTTTTCACGAAAATTTATAAAAAAAACCTCAACAGTTCTATAAAATAATAGAAAAATATCTGATTAAGTTAGTCTCTGTCTGTCTTCTATATATATTTCTTTAACATAGGTTAGTAGGTACCAGAAAGTCGAGTTCCTCGTTCTAAAGCCTTTCTTCTGTAACTTTTGTAATTTTTTGTGCACGTGTTCCCAGGCAAAATTAACATTTAAATGCGCTCGCAGCCGCTGCTTTTCCCTTCGAACTCGCTGCACATCCGGCAAAGATTTTTTAATGAAAATCCAAATGGAAGCTGATACTGAAAGTCCAGAAAGGAAACGATTTCAGGGCCACCAGAGCCAAGTATATCAAGAATAAAAATATAAAATCACAAAAGGAACTGCAGCCACCCACGCAGCACAGAGAGAACTTTAATTAAACACTCGCAGAGGACCACCAACGAAGACGAGATAAACTGAGCACAGAAAGGAGAAAAGGAGCTGGATTTATCGCCAACGTCTGGGAAATATGAGTTGGCAATCAAATGGGAACAAAACGACCTCGTCTTCGGTTCAGTTTGCTCTAATCAAAGGGCCATGAAAAATGTGAATCATGAGATACTTTTGCAGCTTTTCGCAGTGCCAGCAGATCAATTTCAAGAGACAGCTGTCGAATTAAGAAATGATTTTCTCTTGAGACTCGAGGCATAATCAAGTATCTGCAGGAGGCAAATGCATCTGTCAAAATAGAAATGGCATTTTCCCAGTGATTTCTGAGAGGCGCTCTTATTGAAAATCAAAAAGGGGAAAGAAATGCAATCTTTCCGTCAAGATCTATAAGAATTAATAAACTATGCCGCATATTATGATGAAAGTGTATCTTAAAGCTCATTTAAGTACCTTTTTTCTGGCAATGTAACAATTATTCCTGCTGCATTATGCATAATCCTCGGTCAGCTGCCAAAAGTATCTGGTTTGGTTTCTCTTTTCCTGTTTTTTGACCGCAAAGTTCAATGGCACGAGCGGCTCCACACTGTTATTTTTTCCGCCGCCTTATTGTTTCTCCTTTCCTTGTTGGCAGCTGTCGAGGAATCCGTCTCCCCGTCAGATACTTTATCTCTATTTTCCCCCTGGTCATTTGTCCATCTGGCTGCTTGGGACTTTTGCCTTCTTAATTTCGACTCGTGCAGCCAACAAAATGCGCCACATCATCTTCATTAGTGCCGCCGCAGCATCTTGGTGCAAGATGATAGACCAATTGTATCTCCTATCTAGCTGTCGGATCCGCCGATGGGCGTTTAATTGAAAATGTATTTTCGATTGCTCCGGCGACGACAGCTCTTAATTATGTCGAGTACCCGGGAATCGGACAACTTCGGGCATTGGGAGAACTGGAGAACTGAATTGCATCTTAAAGATACTTTGCCCATTGCTGCTTTGGCCCGCTTTGGCATTTTAAGCGGATAATTGTGATGTGCTGCGCGGCAGCCCACATGGGAAAATAAGGCAAAAAGAACTTTGAAGGGCTTCCTTGAAAGCGATGGAAATGTCAAATGCCGCCCACACACATAACGTACAAAGATACACATAAAAAATGTATCGATATATCGAGGGAAATGTTGGGTTTTCATATTAGGTATCGATAAAAATCGATCAAGCGTTAACTTTTTAGCAAAATAATTATTTTATTATTATTTATACATATGTTAAACAACATATATCTCAAGAAGATAATTTTGTTATCGATAAAAATCGAAATAGAAAATATCGTTGCATGCACAACACATCGACCAATAATCGATATTTTCGCTTATTCTTTGTATTATTATGTTATAAATTGAGTACAAATCCTATCAGCACAAATAATACTAATGAATTCCAACATAAAAAATAGAAAGTTTAAGTATCAAGACATATAACCATATATCTTTGTCATCTCCAATACAGAAGATACTCGACAGACAGACAGAGACCGCCTGCAGATACTTGCTAAGCCACAGATGCTTTGAAAATCAATAATTTGGCAGTAAGTCAAAGCTTTAAACTGCCCTGACTGTGTGTGGGCGAGTGTATCCGTATCTGTGGCTGTATCTGCGAGCTACACATTCTGCGCTAATCAAATCTTCCCTCCCTACATTGTGCATCAATTATGACGCATTAAAGTCAACTTTGCCTTTGAGATACAATTTACGCATTCACCGAATTGTAGGAAGTCGGATATTAATAGAGCCTGGGCTGGGTCCCAACCAGAGTCGCCGCCGGTCGCAAGGTCTCTCCATCTCTGCATGCCCCATCCCATCTTCCGTCGCCCACACGGGGCATGAACCGAGGGCCCCTGCTCCCATGCTCTTTATGAGGGGCAGCTGCTTTTGCAGCATCGCTTCTGATTCAGTCAGTCCTTCTTTCCTGCCGCTGCAGCAGCCATGTCAATGTCAGACTCTCCTCCAGCTCTGGGAGTGCAGCACAGTGGTTGGACTTATTAGTTTAGATGAAGATTAACATTAATTAGGGCTCTTTCCTGGGTTAAAGAGAGCTTGGCGTCTTGATGTTTTGTAGATTTGGAAGGAGTTTCATTTTTAAGGAGATCTTCACAGTTTTCTTGTATGCTGTGTCACTGTGCCTGCGACAGTTCTCCGTGTTAATCCGGCGCTGGCTTTCAATTGAAGTCGAAAGTCGCCGGCCTCTGGCGGTCTGTCTGCCTGCTTTTCTTATTCCATTGGGTAGGGCTTTCCTGTGCGGAGTTGAAACACTTTAAAAAGTGCAACGACTCGGTTGACTTTAGCCACATCCCGCAGAAGCTTGAGCCGCCGGGGCTTGTCAATTGGAGTTCGCACTTCGGATGCCCGTGGAAGTGCGGACGAGTATCTGGCGAAGTAGCTGGGCCTCAAGATGCAGCTAGGGCTGAAGATGCAGATGCAGATGCTGTTGCTGTTGCAGTTGCAGAATCCGAGATGATGGTCTGGTTCTTCTATTGTCTGCGATTATTTCCACTCACTTGACTCACACTCCCGCGACAACGAGCCACTGTTGTCTTCAATTTTCCCTTTTTCAATGCTGCTTGGTGCTTCACTTTTTTTTCTTGTTTATTGTATCTTTTTGTGTCACGAATAAGGGCATTATTCACTGAAGATTACTGGAGATTCGTTTTCGTTTTCAATGCCTATTTGTGCATTTTGGTTTTCATCTTTTGTGCGTTTCTCAGGGGCTCAAAAGTGTCAATGGTCTGTTTTGATTGAAACACATTGACCCCTGGAGAGCTTAGTCATCTTTAGAGGGCAGTTGGTTCCTTAATTAATTGTTGGGGAGTGGAAAAACTTCTTGGGGGAAGTGAGAAGATGTTGTTTTGAGTGGAGGAGCAATACTATAAAAAGAAATCCTAAGGGAAATTAAAGAAACTTTCTTAGTAATGGGATATCTCTGGAAGTCATCACCAAGATTGTACCTCTCTTGAACCTAAAAGACTAATTTTCTCAGCTGGCTTTAAACAGAAACCCATGAAAAAGAAAACTGAGTAGGCTTTAGGGAAATATGGAATATATCTTGTGATCTGTTTTCTTTATTAAACCCTGTTATCCTTTCATTCTTCTGCCAGTTAATGCCTGATCTCATCCTTCGGCATAATGTGATCAGCCCACAGCCAAAGTTCTGCATAAATTGTGGCCTGGAGAAAGCCCATCCCCGAGTCCGCCCACTCACCTGGCCTGGCAGACGCAGCGAGTCTCGCTTAAGGTGTTTAACCTCGGCTGCCAGGAACACTTAAAAGCGTTTCATGTTTTATCTGAGAAGGCAGAAATGGCGAACTGCTGGGGGAACTGATTCCATTAAGGGGCGCCACGACACAGGGCCTTAACACTTGCTGCGCCTGTTGTTCGCCACATGTCCCGCATCCCAGAGAGCCCAAGTCCACATCCTTAGTCACTGCGCCCTTTCTCTCCCCGCTGTTGGGTAAATAAAACAGTAACTTTTGTGGTTGCCCTCAGACCAAGTGGGTGTTGTAGTAGAGTGGTGTGTAGTGATGGTTGTGGGTGGCTCACAAAAGTTTCTCCTTTTATGTCCGAACATAATTTGCAACGGGTCTCTAAAAAACAAGACGAATTTTATGTTCAGCATTTGTGTAGTCGACTTTGGGGCGTTTATGGGTTGAAAACACAGCCACCGCACCCCCAAGCCGCAAAAAGCCATATAATTGAGCTCAAACATTAAGCGGCTTTTCGGGGGACTTCCCCCCACCCCCTCGTACACATATTGAAACCGAATCATTGGTTGATTGAATTACATATCGTTGGGTATTTGGAGTAGAACTCCCCCAAAGAACTTCTTAAAGGTCTCGTCTTCGGTTTCTGCCATTTCCTGTTCACCCCGCCCACGCGAAACGGAGCCAAATTTAAATTAAACTTGTTAATTATTCCATTGCAACAACCCACACAGAAGACCAGAAGAACATGTGTTCACCTCGCTGACTTCCTTTGCTTCCTGTCCCCGTACATCCCACATTTTGCTGGTTCCACCGATCCCAATGATGATCACTTTTGATCCTTCTCCTCTACGTGACAGGCATGCGTCGATCGTAACCCGACGCTACCTTTATTTTATTGTACGATTAATTTCCTGCATTATTTGCTCCGTTTTTCGGTAGCAGATGTCGCCTAACATCATGTCTAATGAAATGCCTCGGTGGCTCTAGAGCTAAATAGGGAAACCCTCATAGTTCCAGGGCGTGAAAGTTGTTGACAACATGTGGGCTAGGGAGCGGACACGATCGGTGGAGGAGGTATAGCATACAGACCTATAATCCATTTCCATTCCCCGCACGTGTCGTCAAGGGTGCTACTGTAATCATTCAAGTAGCACATGTCGATATGAATCAATGAATACCATGCTTATATATGTAGAGATAGAAATATATTTATTTAAATATTACAGCATAATAAAAGGGAATCGCTTTAAATGTATAAATCTAAAGGTCGACATTTGGCAAGAAATAAACAAATGATTTTATCAGAGACAAGAAGAAGGCTCTGATATTTTGGAAAGTAGTCTTACTGAGTATTTGGGATTTAGGGACTTATTACCTCCTTATGAAGTAGTCTTGAAATGTTCAATAATTTTTAAATGTTCAATTTTTAACATTTTCTGAATAAGGCAATGTTAGTTTTCTTTCTACACATAATCAATCCAAGTATATATTCCATTACCTTAACTTCTACGCAATATTGTATATCCGGGGTTTGCTTCTTATTTCCGGACTTCCTCTAGAATGTTCGTGAATAATTCTGAATCTCCTTTGTTACGCATCATAGTATTTCTTTTTCATTGTGCCTAAGTTGACGTGAAAAATCATCAAATGTTTTTTGGCATTCCAAAAAAGTTGTTTATTCTCAGGGGTAGGGATAGGATAGGACTGAACCCTGTGCCAAAACATAAAGGGGTTATTGTTGGTGCTGTGGTGACGCATCAGGGCTTGGAGTTTCCCTACATCTGCCAGCTGTGTTTTTATGGGTCGAAACTGCGCCTCAACACTTGCCAATTTATGCGAGTTAAAAAACGAGTTTCGAAACCGAAATGGAAGCCCAGAATCCTGTATGTCGAATCTCCTGACAGCCGGTTTTCTTTTGTTTTCTTTTCAATGAAAACATAATTGAAAAATCAGACGGTTATGAAGACTTTGAACTACTTAGGAAGCCGGCAAAAAATCTAGGTTTAATCTAGAAAAAATTATACTAAACCAACATCTGATCATAATTATAAGTTTCCCAACAAACCTGGAAATTTAACTTACCCTTTTACAACTACCAAGTCTACAGTTCTTTATTTACCACAAGAATCATTTCATTCAAATATTCAATGTATAGAACACCTTTGTTTAAAACGGAGATCCCCCTACCTTACCGAAATTGTTTTTAAAAAACACTATAGAATATTTGGCACTTACTGTACAACAAAACAAAGCAATGCATGGAGACAGTGAGAGAGCATCGCCGGGAGAGAGTGAGCGCCCGCTGCTTTCCAGTTGCACGCCACCCTTATGCGGGTGCGCTCTCCTGTCCCCATTCTCTGTCGCACCGCAGACGCCGGCTGTGCTTGTGCTTCCAGTCGTCGAGAGTAAGAGAGAGCTAGGGACTGACAATAAGAGCGGGAACATAATTGTAGAGCGGCTTCCAGTGGTTTTCCTGGCGCTGCACAGTGGGCAACTCAGTGGATCTAGCGAGACCTTTTCATATTACAAAAATTTTCGGAGAACGAAGATTCGTGATCATATGGGACCGTTTACCGTCAGTCTCTTCAAAGGCAGAAAAAAGGGGAAAGGTATAAAAGTTAATAATAGTGCACTTGTGTTTGGGTGTTGTTCAAGAGTAGCAGCAAATGTTAAACGGACATAAACAACCTGTAATAATAAACCTGTAACCATAAAGAAAAGGATTTTTTTTCACGTTAATCACTTAATGATCCCACTGTGCGCTGCTTTGAATGGAAAGCGAACGTCGGAGAGAGCATGCTACGTTTAGCTCGCTCCCTTACGTCATTTCCCCTTACGTTCTCTGCATTGCTGGTTTACTTACGTACGTGGTGGCCAAAGTGGTGGCTTGCTTAGTTGTTGTTTCACTTACGTCTTTGCTCTTCTGGACGCCGCACGCTTTTTGCTCTGCTCCGGTTCGCCTCGTCTCTCATCGCACACCATCCTTTAAAACACACACACACTCGCACCAAATCGCCCGACAGACGCGACGAAAAGAAAACAAATCAAAAGCAGCGCAATCAAGGAATTGCTTTTTCTATTCCTAATGTGATTGTTTCGAATAGTGCTAAAATATAAATTATAATCAAATAAGGAGAATCAAAAAATTTAAAAATAAACCGCAACTATTTTTGTGCATTTTGTTTTGCTCTCAGCATCCATCGAAAGTTTGTGTGTTTGCCGAACGAGTGAATAAAAGAAAAACCCGCAATAAATCACAAAAATTGTGTACGTGTGTTATACACACCTAAGTGTCCTGCAGGAAGGACCTCGGATTTTGGATTTCGGATTCGTCCTGCTCGGATTTACAAATTCACGGATTATTATTCCCAATTGTCAACGAGAACAACAACAACACCTAAGCTGAGTGTGCGCAAATTGAAAATCAAGTAAGGATCGAAATTTGGTGTTAAAAACTCAAGCATAATGTGGCAGAGAAAACTTAAAAAAATAAAATTTTAATGATTAAATTTTTACCATGTAATTTTATAGAGAAGTTTTGTTTAAATCGTTTAAATGCAGTGCAATACTACGTTCTATATAACAGTTTCCATATGGCACAAAATTATTTATTGATTATGGTCATCTGACACAATGTATTATAAAGTCAAGGTTTAACAAAAATTTAATATGACTAAAAGGATCAGACAAAAAACTTAACTTCTATTTTGCAAACTGAATATAGATTATTCTAATTAAATAAGGAATATAACCATGTCATATAATGCTTAAAAATTAGAGTTGGGTAGGTTTGCTCTCAAAATGAGAAATTGTCTTATTGTTAAAAAGGGCTTTTTTTTATTTGGAATAACTATGTTCTGTGCGTATAGTTTTAATTAAAAAATACTTAATTGTCCCATAAAAATAGTCTCAAAACTGCCTAATAAATTATATCCAATTTTAAACCTTCGAAAACTGTTCAATATCTTCAAATAAATGTTTAATCCGCCACAAGCCACATTTATCAACGAAAAATCTCACCAAAACAATTTAAATTGCTCTCCACAAGCAATCCGAAGCAACATTTTTTTTCCAAGCTCTTAATAAGATTAATGGGACTTCACGATTCATTGATATAATCCCTGGGGAACGCAGAGACATCAGCATCATCATCTTCGTATGCGTCTTGATGTCTAATGGCTCGTGTCACTGATCTGACACGGCTCTTTCCTGCCTCTTTTCTCCCCTTTTTCCGATCCTTTCTAATAGTCCGTGTCTAGGCTCCGGATGGGGGAAACATAACCATTTGACATAAATGAAAGACGTCGCAGTGACAAATCCTTTTTGAACATTTCATAAACATAATGTGTGCTAATCCTCAAACGCCATTCGAGAAATATTTCAATCTATCAACATCCCGAAGAGTTGGTGGAGGAGATGGGGAAGTTGCTCCAGAAATAGACCATCGAGCGACCCTTTTCGAGTCATTTGTATGCATAGGCAGACGCCGGGCTGAAAGATAAATCCCCAAAAAGTGATTCCGTAAACAAATGGGAAAGGAAATCGCTGAAGGGATACCGGGAAAAAGGCAATAATTCCATGATGAATTAATAGGCGCTGGCAATTAAGGAGGGGAGAAAAAACGTTCCCGAGTCCTACCCAAGATCGATCTCCAAAGAAAGTTCGAGTTGGCGCAGCTGCCGCTCTTCGATTCGCTCCAGAAACAGACTTCCGGGGAATACCGGACTAAAAAGTGAGGGAACATCAACAATACCGTAAAAGAGGGAGCCGCAAGCAAAGTGAAGATGCCAAGCTGACGCAACATTTGCATTCGGAAAGAGATTTATTGAGGCAACTCCCCCTGGCTTTTCACGCCACTCCAACAGCCAACAGCCAACAGCCAACTTCTTCTTCCAACTTCCCTCATTGTTTTGCCAAGTTTTTCAAAAGACAAAGCCGACAGCCAGCCTTCATGATGATGATGACGATGATGGTGATGATGTTTGATGAGTGTGCCTTAGTATCTCATTTTCTCACTCTACTCCCCCAAAAACGTGTGTGTGTTTAATCAAAAGTTTTCTTCTTTACAATTCAATTTGAAATTGTTGTTTCTTATGTAAGTTTGGCCGCTTTCACTTGAAAAGTAAACAACAATTAAGGGAAAGACACACAACGCAGGAAATGCTACAAGAATATCAAACACACATTTTCAACACTTTTTCTACGCCGAGATAAACAATCCCACAGCGTTCCAAGTCTTGAGTTCATGGTCAAACCGTTTTACGGAAAATGGAGTTTTCATTTTGGGAAATTGTAAATCCATCAACGCTGGGAACTTGAAAAGTCAAGTGCTGGCATAGGAGAACCCCTCACAAGTTGCTGACAATTGACTAATGAGGGTTACGAGAACCTCGAAACAAATCATAAATATTCTTTTTTTTTTTTTGTTGACATTCTCAATTGCCTTGGCGAGGAGTTTTCGCTTCGGGAATTCTCAGAGTTTTCCTATCGGAAAGGAAATCTTTGCTTATCTCAAAGAAGGACCGTCGTATCGTGTAAGAAATGTGCAATAAAATTAAATGATGTAACGGAGAAAACCCCAGTGCAACACGAAAATCGTCTGAGAAAGAAATATGCAGACTTTTTGATACCTTGTATTTGGATTCCTTGGGAAATATATAAGATTGCTTTACAAATACATATTTTCTCAAATATTCTTTTGATTTAGTTTGTAAAAAGAATCGTAAATACAATCCAAAACTGAAAGATTATACTTCATTAGAGCTCTGAAAGATATATACCTCTTTAACCTATGGTCACGGAATGTAAACAAATATTACAGAAAAAAAAACAAAAAAGACGAGTGCAACTCAAGGCTGTCCCCTCAAAATGTGGTCGTGTTGTTTGTCCCTCGAGTGTAATTAAAAATTCATAAAAATGCTCGTTTTCTTGAAGTGGAAATCTCATTTCCATTTTGTGTGTAATTCCCCCTCTCCAACTCTGCGTGCCCTTCCCTGTCCCAGAGCCAGGCGCCTTCCGCAGATCCTTTGAGGCTTGTGGGACCCTCTCTATGGCCTGTTTGCTCGTTTACCAATTTCCGCTCTCTACCTGCTGCCCCCGGAGATTATCAACCATGGAACGAGAAGAGGCGACCAGAAGGGGGAACCCACATTGCACGTGCATAAACCTTTGGGGTTTGCGGTTACTGGTTTCCTCATCTGTCATACACTGGAGAAATGGGCCATAGTAGTTGTCTTAAGATGCATTTATTATTTATTGTTAAATGTAGTAAATATTAAGCTTTAGTCATAATTTAAACAGAGTAATATAGTGCAGAGTCGAGGTCTACTTGAGTTGAGAAAAACATCTTTTTTAAGACAATGTTTAGTAAAGTTAAACTTCTCCTTGAGCATCTTCTTTAGAAGACATTGAAACTTATTCTCTTCTATTCGGATAATTATTTTTATTTGTTCTTAGGAACAAATTCTTAAGCTATACAATATTATAAAGATACTAACCCATTCAGACTTTACCAAGAAATGGTATCGACGTATTTATTTTGAATATCTACAATTTGAAGATCGTTAAAAATGTTTCTTAGTGTACCTCATGCTCGGGTGAACCCTGCTCCGCCTTCTATATAGCCCCTTGTGACCCCCTTACCATATTCTATATGAACACGTGTCAGATTTGATCATTAATCACCCTTCTTTTGATTGCCCGCGCGAATATGTGGCGGCTCATCATTTTCCCATCTCTCCCACTCTGCCTACCAACTTCAATAAATTGCCATGAAATTAACAAACTTGAACAAAAATACACAACACAACACAATGTTGCCATGATAAATCGTTAGATCAAAACATTAAAAGTTAATTTTAAAGTGGCTCTAGGGGATATTCTGAAGCCAGGAGGAGGCCGAGTCCCGACCAAGAGTCCATTAGCATGGCGTCCGGATGACAAATTGGCTTCGTTAGATGTTTTGCGATTTCCCTCAGCGTCTCCGCCGTCTCCTTTTCCGCCGTGGAAATTGGAGGCGCAAATTGAAAAATTATTTTGCCTGAGGTTATTGAATCTAAAGCGTTGATTGTAGGGGTTTATTCCAGGGGGAAGTGAGTACACCGAAAGTTTGATTATTATCACATAAATGAACAAGGAATTTTTATGTTTATATGAATTTTAATGTATCTTGCTGGAAGTATCTTAAATGTGAACCATCTTAGGTCATTATTCTGTTTGAAATGAGGATTAGTGCCTTAATCTTAGGTATTTTTAAGCGTTTTCTTTCCTCAAACTCTTTACAATTTATGTCCCAAATTATCTCCGCTTTTTTGTTCACTGTACGCACCTCGAAATTGCATTGCAATTATTATTGCTGTTGCTGACTGTCTAGACAAATTTCCTCGTACATATAATTATAAACAAGAGTGGCTGTTGTGGCTGTTGCAGGCTTAAGCGTTTTATTTATCAGCCGATCTTAATGTGCGGCCTGACGAGTGTTCTGAAATTGTTCAAATATCCTGTTTAATTGAGCATAAACGCAGCGCGCCCACGCAAGGAACACGCTAAAAAGTGCATGTCAAAATAGTGTGTGTGTTGCTTTTAGTTTTTTTTTTTTGTAAAGTTAGTTTCCGTTTTTTATTATCCACGCACACGACACCCAGCCAAGGCGCCATCTGGTGGTGGGTGGCAGTAATTCTGTCTGGTCACAAGTCAAGGAAAGGGTGCGAAATGGAGACACAAAGAAGGATAGGTAGGGAACAGGAACCGTAATAAATAATAATAACAGGACGCAGATCGGTTAACTCCTCCTCCTCCCACGCCACTCCTCCTCCTCTGCCAACTACTGTTTATCCATCCCCTTTTTTCCCCTTTAATTTCTCCTCCTCCTCCACTTCTTATATCATTTTCTTTGCACTGTTTTTGTTTCATGCTTCGCTGCCGTTAGTTGGGCAAACTAAAAAAAGACAGAATCGTGGGCTTTCGACCATAAAATACCCTCTTACGAGTAATGCGAGCGATAATATGAGCCATTATATTATAAGATAATCTCTCGAAAGAATTTACTCTGATAAATATAACGAAAAGATAAGATGATTTCGTTAACAACGCACTATAATTAAAATTTTGCACCTAATTTAAAAAGTGTTTTAAGATATAAAGATATAAAATATAAAAGAAAATAAGGAAAATATTCCCCTATATTATGAATATTATATACATTAATAATATCTTTTTTAAAACAAATCCAGCAGATCCATTAGGGCTCTGATTCAGTGGTCCAAATATCCATCCATACTCATATTTCACAAAGCTTTAACAACAAAAAATATGCGCCTGTTATTTATAGTACTCTGCATACAATATATGAGAAGATGGAAGGAGAAACAAGGATAGACACAGGTTGCGTCTCTAGCGGCAGTTTGGGCACAATAACTTGTGTAGCAGTTGTCGCATTCTCACTCCCCACGGCGAGTGTTCCTCCCTCGGGGCAAAATAAATAAATGGCCCAAAGCAATTGCATTTTATGCATTTCCAAAGTGTTTTTTGGCATGTTTGGAGATAGCAGATATTTCACCAGAATTTATTTGTTGCGCTTAAGTTGGGACCTACGAGGACTTAATGGTGGTTAGTCGGGGGGAACCATTCTGTTGGTCATGATCCAGGCTTATCTAGCAGGCTTTATGAAATTAAACTGCACAGTGGTGGGAAAAAAACAGGGACAGATAATAATAAAAATGGTTCCTTATTATTATTTTATGTTAATTAAAATATCGTATTCGTAAGTTTTAAATTATTTGAAAAATGTTAATTCAGTGGTTATAGAAAAGTAAACCTAACCTACCTCCGGGTAAGTTAAAGAAATGTATGTTAGAAGTCAGCAAAAGTCTTAACCGTTAAAATGCAATAGATTTCGAATTAATTTAATACTATTATACTAAATAATTGGTCTTCTCAAACATTTTCCCACTGTAATTGCCGGGACTAGGCGTATTCCACATCCCCCGCTGCATGTTGTGGTCAATTCTTTATGTTTTAACGGCAATTTCCATGTGCACGGCACTTAAAAAATGAACAAAAAAACATGAAATAAAATCCAGGGATAATGGATAGGAAGCAGGGGAAGTCCGGGTGGGGGCTGTGGATATGAGAAGGAAGTCGAATTGCATGTCAAACGCAAGTTTCGAATTTGATTTAATTTACGATCCAAGACAAATTACAGACCGTCCGACTCTCACATATGCCGCCAAGAATCGGAAAGGAGGAGGAAAATATGCGGGACGGGGCCGCTGCGTGACTTGACGACATGGAACGCTTTTCTTTTTTAGCGCTTTTCATTGCGTTTTGGGTGCGTCAACTTTGTTTGTTTGTTTGACCCCCGCAGTGGTCGGGAACCCGACACTTTTGCAAACATTTCTCAGCTAATTAACGACGATAGGCGGCGAGGAATGTGTCTCGTTAGAGTTCTATAAATAATTGTCTAGTTTTTTGCCATTTATCATCTTTACAACTATGAATTTATGCGTAAACAGTATGGGACCAGAGTGTAAACTAGGCTTGGGATCACCTTAACTGCTATAGACTATAAATCAATTGAACAGATCAACCCAAACTAGGTTTTAACAAATTTTAGCATACCTTTAGGCACCTCTTTTAATTGATTTCAAACCCGCAGCTAATTCTGTGGGCACTCTCGATACTAAAATAAGTAAGATAAACTTGTAATTAAAAATCATTCGTGATTCAATTCCGTACATTACTTGTATTCAGAAAAGTGTACAATAAAAGTTTAATTAGTTGTTGGCTCTCGCGATTACAAGAATTACTTAAAACTGAATCTTGGGATTGATGGGACTGTAAAAATGTTCAGTTTAACAATCTTAAAGCCTCCGGCACGCACTGTACAGATCCACAGAGGAGATTGTGGGCCAGAGAGAGATACTCCATTTCCAGTGAACTGTAATTACTTTGACCTGCTTCTGTTCTTTTTAGGCGGAGAGAAAGAATAGTTCGAGCTGCAAGAACGACAAGGAGGAGGCTTATAGGCAGTGGCCTCCATGGCTTGTCTACACTTCTGCCAGACAACTTATCTCCTCCTCCGACAACGCCTCTGCCTGGCGGCCTGGTAATACTTTGAAATCCGATTCAATTGGATTTCAGTGCGTCTCGTTCTGTCTGTCTGTTCCCCCAACTAAACTTAACCCCTTCTTTTGTGCGACACTCTTTTCACTTTCGATACGCAACGTTGTCGAGAGTTCGGTTTCGATTTCCCTCCATTTTCCCTACTCGGCTTGTCCCTCTTGCGGGAAAAACTGGGGAATGGAACTGATAATGACGCCAGATTATGGCACGCAATACAATTTGAACTTTAAGTTCACATTTTAATGGAATTTCGGTTGATTTACATGACAGAGGTCGCGGCCTGGCATCGTTTTTCCCCTTGCCACATCATCCTCTGCCATGTCGCGTCTCTAGGTTTCCATTGCGTGCGGCTAATGCCCTCTTCACGAGGAAATTACGAGAATGAGTGGCAAAGGGTTCACTGGACAAACGGACAGTGAAGTAAAGAGAGATTGACTAGAGGCTATAATATTAAGTGGGTCATGATGGCACAAAAACTAGGAAGATTACATAATATTACACACGTATATATTATATATACATACTTATATTTTCTAGGGAAATCTGTGACGCAAGATCATTTAAGGATCTGTGAAAATCAAGGGAATCTCTTGTAGATGAGCAATCTATAACTATCGCACCATTAATTAATAAACAAATATCCACAATGGTTAATAGGAAAAGATTGGGTTATAATTATATTTATAACACTTAATAATTGATATTATGACTATTAATTTGCGAAGAAATTTGTATAAAACATGTTCAATGTGTTTATGCTGAAATAGGTTCCATGTAAGATTAGTTTAAGGATTACAAATTATATTTTATGTGCTATTATACCTCTCTTTAAGATGTGATATATTCTTAAAGCAATGTTTATATATAATACTATTAGTATTTGAATCATTTTTAAAACGTTTTTCTGTCTAAAGCCAAACCTTAATCATTATTAAATGAATCCTGCTCTAATGACATTCTAATGTCCATGTCCTGATCATTAAAAAAGTCAGCTGAAGTCAAAGTAGACTCAACTTTAAAAAATCTCATGCCTTTTGCCTGTTTTTTGTTTTCTGGTCCATAATGAGTCTGGACGTGATTTGCTACTGTGACCACGATTGCAGACCCGCTGCGAGCGGCGTTTCAGGCATAATAGTCCACAAGGTCCTGTCCGAGCGAGTGTCCTTGGCTTGCTTTCCGCCACGTTGGTTTTATAGTTTTCCGCTAATTAAGAAGAAATATATAGTTCGGAGAACGTGAGACGTGTGAAAAGCGCCGAGGCGCACGTACCACAGAAAAATGTAAAAGAAAAGCGAGAGAAGGGAGAAGGGATCTTGCAGGATTGCAGGATTGGATCACAGAGAGCAGCTGGTCCTGTGCGCTTAATAAATTTGCGGTCTTCCCGCCCCGAAAAAAGGCCATGCGGCCGGAATATGTGTCTAGGGAAATTCGAGCAAATTTTCCATGGCCTACCTGAGAATGGTCCCGCTTTCCAGGTAGGATTTCCAAACTAGATATATATTCAGGTAGAGAAATATCACAAGGACCACTAGGAAAACCCTTGAGTAATTGTGCAAGGACAAAGAAGGGAGACAGCCGGTCAGGATCAGCTGCTTGTCCTTAGGCCTGGTTTTCCACCAGAACTGAATAAAAAGCGCGTGCAGCTGAGATCGGCAGCTAGAAGCATTTCAGCCAGCGATCGTGATAGATCCTAGATCGTAGATCCTTAAACAGCAAACTCGAAATAAGAACCAGAACCAAAGTCTAACCTAGTTATTCCCCCAACTAAGTCAAGGTTTGTCCTGAGAAGGACCTGCAATCTGTAGAACTTAAACTAAAGATATGTCCATCTTTATGTATTTCCAGAATTCTCGCAGAGTTCTCTAAACGATCTTGAATCATCTACAACAACATGGGCGAACTCGAAGAGAAGGAAACTCCGCCCACTGAGACCACGACAACCGGCCAGCAGGAGACGCTCGAGGAGCCCAAGGAAACGGATAAAATGCTGGACAAAAAGGAGGAGGACGCCAAGGAGAAGACCCCCAGTCCACAGACCTCGAAGCCTGCATCACCCAATGCCGGCAAGAAGTCCTCACCAGTCGCAGAAAAGAAAAGCGGTGGAGATGCTTCAGAATCGGAGAAAGCAAAGCCCGGAAACGGCGAGGAAATCATCGATATACCCGCCGAGAACGGCACTAAGCCTGAGGGCGGCGATGAGAAGAAGATCAGCAAGGAGGAGCGCGAGGTGAAGCCCAAAAAGATCCCCATCGGTGGCCTCAAGCTGCCCGGTTTCTTCATGAAGAACAAGCCCAAGGTCGAGGGTGATGGCGCCGAGGGCGAGCTGCTCGAGAAAGAAAAGGAGGAGGACAAAGATAAGGAGGCCAACGGAGAGGCTGCCACTGCCTCTGGCAAAGACGAGCAGAAAACCCGACCAGGACTGGGTGAACGCCTGCGCAGCTTCTTTGCCCGCAAACCATCCGCTGAGAAGGAGAAGAAGCAACTGGTCAACGGAGATGCCGATGCCAAGTCCGGTGAGTTAAGAGTAGACCAAAAAGAGTTTAGACAGGGAAGAAGTCTTAAAAAATATATAAGAAATATGGAGCCATAGCTACATGAAGATCTTAGGACTTTAGCCCTTTTTAATATAACCTTAAAAAGCAGCCTTAACTAATTTAAAATTCATATATTTTTACAGAAGCCACCGCTGAAGCCACACCGGCTGAGGATGCCTCGGAGGCACCGCCCCAAAAACGTGGCCTTCTGAATGCCATCAAGCTGCCCATTGCCAATATGATACCGAAGAAGAAGAGCAGCGATGATGTGGAGCTGGGCTTGGGCAAAGCGGGTCTGGCCTCCATGGAGACGCTCGACGATTCGCTAAAGGATCAGGACACCGTCGATAGGGCTCCGGTCAAAACCAATGGCACCGACGATCTGAAGAGCGATCTCAAGGACGAAAAGCTGGCGGCAGAGCAAAAGCTGGCCGCCGAGGAGGAAGAACGGGAGCGACCCGTATCCTTGTTGAGTCGCCTGCGCGGCTACAAGTGCAGTGTGGACGATGCGCTTATCGTGTTCGGCATCCTGCTGTTTGTCCTGCTGCTGGCCGTGATCGGTTATGTGCTGACGCACGAGACTCTGACGTCGCCGCCGCTCCGCGAAGGACGCTTCATTCTGGCGGTGACAGGCTGCGGACCCGTAGAGGGTGTCAAGGAGGACGGAGCCTTTGCCTTCCGTGGCATCCCGTATGCCAAGCCACCGGTGGACAAGCTGCGTTGGAAGCCGGCCGAACTGATAGACGATATCAATTTGTGCTGGAACGATACATTGCCGACGCACAACAGCAGTGTTGTGTGCACGCAGAGATTGGGCAATGGCACCACCGTAGGAGACGAGGACTGCCTGTATCTGGATGTGGTCACGCCCCACGTGCGTTACAACAATCCCCTGCCAGTGGTGGTGCTGATTGGCGCTGAGTCTTTGGCTGGACCTTCGCCGGGAATCCTTCGTCCATCGGCCCGCTACTCTCGCTCCCACGATGTGATCTTTGTGCGTCCCAACTTCCGCTTGGGTGTGTTCGGCTTCCTCGCTCTCGATGCTTTGACCAAGGAGGCACATCCCCCCACGTCAGGCAACTATGCGCTCACTGATATCGTGGCCGTCCTTAAGTGGATCAAGCTGAACATTGCGAACTTTGGTGGCGATCCCAAGTCGGTGACATTGCTGGGACATCGAGCGGGCGCCACTCTGGTTACCGTCTTGGCCAGCTCGCCCAAGCTCAAGGATCTGTACACCAGGGCGTGGGCCTCGTCCGGCTCGGCAATTCTTCCGGGAAAATCCTTGACGGAGTCCGAGAAGCTTAACCAACAACTGATGGGCACACTGGAGTGCGCAGATGTGGAGTGTTTGCGCGAGGCATCCAGCGAGCGTTTGTGGGCCGCCACTCCCGACACCTGGCTGCACTTCCCCGTTGACCTGCCGCAGCCCCAAGAGGCCAATGCCAGCGGTAGTCGTCACGAGTGGCTCGTTCTTGACGGAGATGTGCTCTTCGAACATCCCTCCGAGTCGTGGAAACGCGAACAGTTCACGGACAAGCCGCTGCTGGTGCTGGGAGCCACTGCCCATGAGGCGCACACCGAGAAGCTGCGCGAACTGCATGCCAACTGGACGCGCGAGGAGGTGCGCGAGTATCTGAGCAACTCACAAATTGGCGCCTTGGGACTCACCGATGAGGTTATCGAGCAATATAATGCCAGCAGCTATGCGTCGCTGGTTTCCATCATCACGGACATCCGAAGCGTTTGCCCGCTGCTGACGAATGCCCGGCTACAGCAGAGCGTTCCCTTCTATGTGGTCACCCAGGGCGAGGGCGTCGATCAGTTGGCCACTGTGGATGCCGATGTTCAGGCCATCCTGGGACGATATGAGCCGCACACCGTGGAGCAGCGTCGCTTCGTGTCGGCCATGCAGCAACTGTTCTACTACTATGTGTCCCATGGCACGGTGCAGTCCTTCGATCGCATCCGCAGAGTCATCAATGTGGGCCAGGATGCGCAGCCGCAGGAGGATTACCTGCCGTGCAACTACTGGATCCAAAAGGATATAGTGCCGCGCTATGCGCGCGTCGATTAAGCGAACTAAGCGAATCCCTAAGATCCCTTCTGCTTATCTTTCTTTCTCACCTTTCTTAAGCCGAATGGAGATCGATTAATGTCTGGCAATTACCGTTTATATAAAATCGAAACTCTAATCCATTTAAATGTCGGTTAGAACTTTGTGTTAATCGATCTCTAGTCGGTATAGTAGCTGTAGCTTCGTTTTTTCCTTCGACTTCGTTTCGATTTTAGTTTAGCCTAAGTGAATCTAGTGTTTATATATATATATATAAAGATATGTCTTAGTTCTCGTACAGTTTAAGTTGTAAGCTTTTTAAGTAACACTACTGACTCCATCATACGTCGTCTCTCTAATCTTAATCATTAAAAAAAAACACAACAAACACACACACTGACACAAAACAATCAGCAAGAAGACACAAATAAAACATCACAATATAAAATATACAAAATTATACTTGAAAAGTATAGATCTGCGTCTTTCAACTATACAACAAACACACACTAATCTATATGCTATAAACTATAAAACCAATATATACAACAACTATCCATGTAGGAAGCAGGAGTACATATGCCACAGAGGTTTTTGATTTTTAACCAAAAGCCAGAACCCCGAACGACCAACGATGAGGACGAAACTTTTTTGATACAACTTTTACACCCAACTCAAGACTCAAGAGCAAGAAGCAAACCGAATTCATTTAGATTTAGTCGCTGGAGATCGAGGAACTGTCCCAGAACCTTTGAAAATGTTGCAAACATTTCGAGAGACTGTCCGGAGGAATGCATTTTAGGACATATGAGTATATTTAATTCATTCGTTCCAAAATTCACTTGGGAGTATCTATAAATACGCATCTATATATATATATAAATAAAAGGATATTTGTATGGATAACAAAAAACACACATTTTTGTATAGCTTTATATGTATGTATATTATTAATAATCGAACCAACATTCTCCATTGTTTTATACAAGACTTATATTCACAACAAACTAAACGAGCATTCAAAAATTTGAAATCAAGAATCAAAATCAGAGAAATCAGAAGGTACATTTATGTTCACAAAATGTTTAATAATAAATGGAAAAACAAATGCAAAATACGAAGAAACTTAAACTAAGATTCACTTTTAGCAGTCAGTTATCGATCTTCTCTCTCTTAACGTGTGTGGGATGGCACCTCCTCTCATCGCTTGGAACTATTAACCTTGTACACCCGACACTTGTTGTCGGTGAGGGCGGCCAGATAGGATCCCGCCTGCGTGGCCACTGGGCAGATGTCGTAGATCACCTCGTTAACGGGCATCGTCTGGACGCGCTCCTCCCGCCGCACATCGTGCATCATCAGCTGCTTGGTGTCCTGCAGATAGCCCACAACCAATGTGTTATCCTCGACGCCCAGTTGCGTGGGTCGTGTCATTATGGGCGTGGCTTTGGAGCCATAAATAGTGGCCTTAATCTTCAGAACCGGCGTATTGTCCATCTTGTCTAGCTGGCCGAGTATGAAGCGGGATTGGGGCGAATTTGGATTGGATCTAGCTGAGATAAGCAGCGTGTCCAGCACGGCATCGTATTGCATGGACAGAAAGGGTCCCTCCACGTTGAGACGAGTGGGCACAGCCGTGTCGCTGGCCGCCGCGTACTCGTAGAAGGTGAGGGCTGTTAGCTGGCAGACGAGGAATCCACCGCTGGTAAAAGTCTTATTCGGTGGCACCGTAACTATGTGTATCACAGGACTAAAGTTCTCTGGAAAGATTAAAGAAAAATGAAAGGTTAGAGAAGTATAACATTCAAGATTTAACATCACTCACCATTGGCTTGGAACTCGCAGAGTATGGTCTCAGGAAAGCGCAGGTCATAGATATAGACTCCGCCTCGCAAATCCCCGGCGTAGAGGAAATGCTCACGCTCGTTGCGGTCCAGGGCACACGACCACAGCATCTTGTCGTGGGCCGTGAACATGGACGAGCATAGACGCGACCGGGTGTCGAACAGCTTGATCTTTGGCTCCCTGCTAGCCACTGTCAGCAGATGCTGCGACTCGCTAAAGGCCACATCTCTGACTAACAGAGCCGAGGTATGCAGAAAGTGGAGGGGCTTAAAACTGGGCGGATCGATGAAGCGCACTCCGTAGCCGGGAAACAGATTCTGGGCACTCTTTTGCGAGGCCACCAACATCGAGTGCTTGGCGGAGTAGAGCAGCACCCGACAGCCCGGCTCTCGGGTGATCTCGAAGTTCTTCTCCATGTACAGGCGATGAGTGGCCAGCTGGTGAACGCTCTTCTGACCACAGCTTCCGGCTGCATCGCTCGCGAAGGCTCCTCGACCGCCGCCGGCTCTGACCAGTTCCTTTAGGCGATCGTAGTTAGCCTGCAGCACTAGCAGCTTCTCCGAGGCGAGGGCGTGGCACAGCTTCGATGTGGCCAGCTCCGTGGTCAGTTCATGGGTGCGACGGCGCTCCGCTTCCAGCTGCTCCTTTATATCCGTGTCCAGCATTTGGATTCTTTTAGCGTACAGGTGACGGATGTCGCGAAAAGCGGCCTTCGTCTTGCACTGCGGGCACACCTTTACCGATGATTGCCGCTGGCTTTCGTTCAGCCAGCGACGGATACAGGACTCCCCAAAGAGATGGCCACAACGCAGCGAGACCAGTCGGTGCTCACCACTCATCTCCCAGGAGTCCAGGCAAATGGGACAGGTCATGCCATCGTCCTCGTCGTCCAGATGGGCGGTATTGCTCTCCGGGGACTTCTTAAGGCTAGTATCGGCTGCAGGGGAGCCGCGCTTTCGTTTCTTGGGCGGCGAGGGAGTATCCAGTGAGATCACAGCTGATCGTCGGGAAGTGGTTGGCGGACTGGGCAGCGGTGGAGGATCTCCTATGATCACGGCCTGAATTGCAGGAACCAGAGGAGGTGCTTCTTCTCCGCCTTCAGGAAGAACTGCCAGTTGTTCCTGTGCTTCCTGGTTGAAAACAGGCTCGCCTGGGTTTTCCTGCGGGTCCTGATTTTCGTCTGGTTGCTCCTGATACGGAGCTGGCTGTGGTTGAGGTACTCGTATCATCAAACCATACTCCCGAGGCACCACAACGCGGAAGACCCTTCTCCTTATTGTTCTAGCAACCTCTGCAGGCTCTGCTGCCTCTATCGGCGCCTCGTCGTCCGGATTAATGAAGTCTCCCTCCTCGTTAACATAGCCACCGAGATCATGAGGTGGTCCATTGTCGTCATACTCGTCGTCCGAGGAGAAATCATCCACCGGCGAGATTCTGTCCACCAGGTTGGGAGGCTGCGTTATATTTCGCTGCCTGCGCACCACGGGCTGATCGGGGTCCCTGCTGGCCGTGGAGTCAGGCTCGGGATCCAAGACGCCCTCGATCTCAGCGCCGCCTTCACTCTCCGTATCGCTAATCATGTCGGTGTTTAGGGGATTACATGTAGGGAATATGCGGGATCACGGGTTTTTTGTTAGAATTTCATAAATTTCTTTGAAGACGCTCAAATTTCAATTTCTACAGATTTCTAGGGGTGGACTGAAGAACGTGAGCGTCGTGAGTGTCGACAAAGAATATCGAAACATATTTGTTCTTGATTTGTTTGAGTTTTTCCTTGATTTTGTTTGTTTAATTTACACAACGAATACAATAATAATAATTCATTACGAATTGAACAAATTTTATATATTAAAAGAGATCCACTTGTTTATTATTTGAGAATTTGCTTGTGAAATTTAACATCTTGAATAAGAAAAATCTTGTTACATGAAAATTAATACACATTAATCTTTAACACCATATAGCAGTAGCTTAATAATACTTATATTACTAATTTATATCATTAAAAACAGCTGCTTTATTTGAAAAGTCTGCTATAAACTATCGAGTACCAGTCAAGCTAATCGATTGAGTTCTGGTGTCGTTACCACTTCGGCAAATGGTCACTCTAAATCACTCGACGCGAATATCTGATTCGCCGCTATTCGAAAAAAACCCAAATCCTGTAAAAAGCGCGCAGAAAATAGAGACAAATACTGACCCGGTATCCTAAATAAAATCTCTGATTCTGCGGTGTATAAAAGCCACTGCACAAAAGGCTAAATTTGCAGATAAAAACCACTCAAGCGACCGGCATTTCGCATTTGCGGCAAAAGTTGCATCAGTGTGGGTGTTCTCCTTTCGTTCGTTCCAGCAGCCGAAGCGAGAGAGAAAGCTCTTAAAATCGAGGTGTTAATTGTCTTGAGAAGTGCGTGAAGTTCGTGGTAAGCTACATCGTAAAGGTGAAATTAGCGCAACGCAATTTGCTGGCTGACTAACCCACTGCCTACCCCGTGGCCTTGAACTCGACAGACTTGGCTGCTTGCCGTCCACACACACGCACACAGCTACAGGCGACAGCGTCGCGACACACACGCGCAAAAGCCGCTTCCACTGACCGACTGACACTGCAATAGCAGAGCGAAAGAGAGGAGAAGAACGCTAGAACCGAAAGGAAGCCATGGCCGAATCAAGGACGCCCGAGAAGCTGCTGACCGCCAAGCCGCCGGTGTTCCACCACAACAGCCACAGCCCCAATGCCTCGCTGCAGCTGCCCAGTCCCATCATCACGCGGCGCACACGCACGGCCTCGACGTAAGTCCTCCACCTCCTTCGGCCTTTGCCTCTCCTGCGACCCCCTCCAACAGCCATGTCCTTGTCAAAAAAAAAAAAAAAACACTTTAAGCCCTATTACAGAGGCGTTCGTAAGGGGGTGTTCGGGGCCTACATTTCCTTTTTGTGTTGTTTATATGGTTTTTGGCAATCTGAAAGCTATTGGAAAACATTTATATGCATTTATGAAAGAAAAAATAAATATATACATTTTTTTTACTTATTTACTAGGTATCCTTAAGTTAAGTTTTCTTTCTTGGCGTATAAAATCTTTTTCTTCTTTACTTTAAAGATAAACCAATTCTTTAACTCCAGGCCTACATAAATCCTTTTTAAAATATAAAACCCCTCTAAAATATTACCTCTACTACTCCCATCATCTGACATTGATTTAATTGCCTCTTCCTGCTTCTCCCTTTCCGTATTAAACGTTGCCAAAAACCCAAACACGCGCCAACGCAAAAAAAAAAAAAAAAATCCTAAAAAAAACGTAGCTCCGCTCGGGCCCTGGAAAATCCGGTGGTGACCGGAATTGTGAAATCCTTCAGCCGCAGCAAGGGACACGGCTTCATTACACCCAGCGGCGGTGGCGAGGACGTATTCTGCCATGTTTCCGAGTAAGTTGATGAATAATGCATAGTCCTTTCCTAAAAAGAAAATGTACATATAATCGTTCCGCAGCATCGAAGGTGAATATGTACCCATGCCCGGGGACGAGGTCAAATACCGTCTGTGCGCCATTCCGCCGAAGTACGAGAAGCACCAGGCGGTGCACGTGCAGATTAGCAACCTAACGCCCGAGGTGCACCACAAGTGGGAGGAGCCGGTCTTTGGCTCGTCGCCCGCCAAGTAGAGCAGGAGCAGCGAGCGGGTCTGAGGCAAAAGGAGGGGATAAGTGAGCAGTTAAAAGCTAAACGGCCTTCCACGAAAATTTAATTGAACTGGAGCACGCCATCGGGGACGAGCGAGAAATGGAAAGCAAACAGAGAGAGCAGAGTACACAATAACCATGAAAGTAAATGAAAGCAGCCGCCAGGAGAGCCATCCAGGCAGCCGACCAGTACACATCGTAATAGAATATAGAATAACAGGCCTGCCATCCAGCCAGCCTCAGAGCAGCATCAGAGTTTCAATTGAACACTTAATTAGAATTTAAGCTAAGCTACGAAAACAAAGAACAGTCACATACATTGCCTTCTTCCCTCTGGAAGAGTGAAGAGCGAAGAGCAAACTGAAACCAGTTTCGAGTTTATTATTATTGAAAACGTATGTATTTGGAAATTAAAATTGTTATTCGAGATGCCGGCCAGCATCCAGCACGCTGGGGGTTCTGTGTGTGTGGATGGAGCCTGTATCAGTAATTACTTTTAATTATAATTGAAACATCTGAATGTGTTCGCCCAGCAAGCAAGTAAAATGCTCTCAGTAATTTTCTTTATTATTAAAACAAAAGCTCCAAAACAATTGAGTGCTGTTCCGATGTTTATGTTTTGGGAATGGGGAGCGCAGCAGTTGAGTATTATCTACAAGTGGTATGCGTATATATTTGGAGAGCACAGTGGCGGTGACAGTTATAGGGTCTCAGGTTTTATCCCCTATAAATTTTGTTTAGCTTTGTTTCCATATTCCCTATAGATCTCATGATCTCTGTCATTAGGTTAAAATATTTGGCTAGAACTAAAATAAAGAGCCTGCAACTCTTTAAAAACCTTACTTTTTATTTATAAAACCAATTGTAAATATTTTATGAGATAAATGAAATATTAAAAAATTATTTCTGATTTTCCAAGCACAAAACTTTTTTTGTGCCCGCCATTGTAGGGTTTTTGAAGTATTGCGATGTTTCTTATCGGTTTCCCAAAAAGTGAACACAACAGATTGTATGTATACGCGCATATATTTCTGCCCGGCTTAACAATTGAATGTATATCTAAAAATAGCGAACTCATGCTATTCCAGGCGTATTTCAAACTCACGCTCAGCCCGCCAACGTGACAAGTGCGACCAATCAAAATTCAGCTTTTATAGCTGCAGGTTTGCCATACAATTTTGCGAATGTCAACAGAAGAAGACGGCACGGACCTTAAATATTGAGATTAGACGAAATTTGATTGAGTTAGGACAGCGTTGGAGCGGCCACAGAAAGCCAAAGTAAAGCAAAGCTACAAAATGCAAACTTTAGCTCTTTAAATTTTAAATATTTTACGCGCAGCCCGCCTCTGTGATAAGAGTGACCAGATGCCATGGAGCTTTAGTAGCTATAAATTTGCCATTAAATAAATTTCAGTCTCGGAAACGTCAACAAATCCAAATGCCACGACCTTAAAAATTAAGTTTTGACGAAAAATGATTTAGCTAAAAAAGCGCTGGCGCAGAAACAAAAAGCCAATATTAACGGATACATATAAATTAGTAGCAGTCTCAAGAACGCCTCCTGAGAGTCAAAGAAAGCTCGCTGGTTGAGTGACGTGTACCTGGGAGACATTTGTTGTTATTTTGTATTACCCGTTTAGTGATTAGGAAAACAGGTGAGCCGGTGCGGATGGTGGCCTCCAAGGTGGCGTGCACATTGAATATATAATAACCTCTATATCAGTTCACATCAGCATGTCAGCCGTGAGGCGAAAGGCGCCGGGCAGCGATGCCGATCAGGAGCTGTTCATTGAGGACTCTTCAAAGTCGCACAAGGACACAGAGGACCAAAAGCCCGATATTCGCGGAGATCGAAGGAATATAGCCATTCTGCTGTTCCTGTACATTCTACAGGGCATTCCCATTGGCCTGATAGCCGCCATTCCCATGCTGCTTCAGAATCGAGGTGCGAGCTACAAACAGCAGGCGGAGTTCTCCTTCGCCTACTGGCCCTTTAGTCTGAAACTGCTGTGGGCTCCCATTGTGGACTCGTTGTACGTGAAACGTTTTGGAAGGCGGAAATCATGGTTGGTGCCGGTTCAGTACCTCCTAGGAGCCTTCATGCTGCTCCTGTCGCTTCACGTAGATCGCTGGTTGGGCGGAAATGGCGTGGATCCGAATGTGCCCCTGCTGACGCTGCTTTTCTTCCTGCTCAACTTCCTCGCCGCCACCCAGGATATCGCCGTCGACGGTTGGGCGCTGACCATGCTCAAGCGCTGCAACGTGGGCTATGCCTCCACCTGCAACAGTGTGGGCCAGACCGCTGGTTACTTCTTGGGATACGTGGTATTCATCGCCTTGGAGTCAAAGGATTTTTGCAATACGTACTTGCGGGATGTGCCGGTGGATGAAGGATTTGTGACGCTGCCGCGCTTCCTCTGGTTCTGGGGCATCACGTTCGTAGTGGCCACCACTCTGGTGGCGATCTTCAAGAAGGAGAACGACATTGAGGACGCTCACATGGACGCTCGGTACACGGAGGAACACGAGCTAAACATCCATCAGAGCTACAAGATCTTATGGGACATGGTTCGCAAGCGACCGGTGCAGATCCTGGCCGTTATCCTGCTCACCGTTAAGGTTACGTTCGCCGCCTCGGATGCGGTGACGAGCCTGAAGCTGATCGATGCTGGCGTTCCTAAGGATAAGCTGGCGCTGCTGGCCATTCCCCTAATTCCGCTGCAGCTTATCCTGCCGCTGGCGGTGGGTCGCTACACAAATGGACCACGACCCATGGACATTTACCTGAAGGCCATTCCATATCGAATCATCATGGCTACGGTGGCCACCATCTTTGCCTATGCCACGCCCTACATCATCCAGGGCGGCACTGTTCCGGTTTATTATTATGTTTTGTTGGTTATCAACTATGCCTGCTATCAGGTGTTCCTCTACTCCATGTTTGTGGCTGCCATGGCATTTTTTGCCAAGATCTCGGACCCAGCAGTGGGTGGCACCTACATGACATTCCTTAATACGCTGTGCAATCTGGGCGGCAATTGGCCCAACACAGTGGTCCTTTGGCTGGTGGATGTGCTCACGTGGAAGCAGTGCTCCAATAATGCGGCCAATAGCTGTCAGGGCAAGCAGGAGCAACAGGTGAGTTTCTGGCAATGAATTTCATCATATATATATCTACAAAATACGCTTATCTTTCCCACTCCATCCGCAGAGCTGCGAAGCGGGGGAGGGCAAGTGCGAGATCACCTTTGATGGCTACTACTTGGAGTCCGCTTTCTGTGTGGTGTACGGCATTGTGTGGCTGCTCTTAGTGCGCAAGTGGATCGTCTATCTGCAGGACCTCCCAGTGCGATCTTGGCTCGTTGTGAACCAGAAAAAAGGACGGTAGCAATTAATAGTGTGATCCGGGGCCAGATCCAGGACCACATCCCAGATCCAGCACCGACCCGTAGGTACAAGCAGCTTATTGTAAGACTAGGAGACATTCTGTAGGCTAGCTAAATTGAAAATTCCCGCCATTCTTTTATCGATTCCAATGGAAATAAAAATTGAGACGTTGAATTGAGCGAAAGGCTGATGATGTTGGTTTATTCGCTCGACTGCGCGCAATCATTGGGGGTACAAAGTGTCTTAGCTTAGTTTGTTGAAATAAAAGTCACCAGATTTTAAATTAATAGTACTTCCATGAGTCGATGGACTCCTGATTCTTCTGCTTGCTCTTGCGCTCAATCAAACCGGCCAAATGCTCCGATCGCATCGACAGTGAGTCGATCTTCTCCACCAACTGCTGGTACGGACTCAGCGGCTGTGTACCCATAACCACATGTCCCAGCTTGGAATCAATCTTAGCATTCAGCCGGGCATTGCGGATGAGGTTGACGATCCAGCACTCGGCCTCATTGGGCTTCATGTTCAGCTTGTCGGCCAGCATGCTGATGGTGATGCACTGATGGATGCGGCAGAACGTCTCGAAGATCATCAAGCGGGCATCCTCCACAAACTCGTTCAGGCACGCCACGATGAAGAAATCGTTCAGGATCACCGTCTGGCACTCGTGCAGCTTCAGACGCGCTCCCTCAAAGTCAAAGTTCACGTACAGGCACTCAAGGAACTCGGTGATGGGATCACGGTACGTGTACGACTCCTGCTGGATCACCTTGATCAGATCCTTGAGGGCATTGCGCCGGGTGCGATTGATCACAACAGCGGTGGCTAGATAGCGCATGATGTGCGGGCACATCGTCTGAATGGCGTTCAGATACAGCGGCTTGTACAGGAACATCTCGATGATGAGATCTCGGCCCTTGGGATGGTTGAAGAACACCAGGACCGACCAGTGGATTAGCCAGGTCCGCTGCTGCAGGGCCTGAATGGTGCTGAAGTTGGCGGTGTCGATGTAGTCACGCAGACGCGTCAGATCCTCCAAGGCGGTATTCCAGTTGAGGGTCAGGATCTCAGCAGCCAGCTTGCCCCACAGCACATTTAGATAGTTCTGCAATTAAAGGGTGAAATAAGACCAATTCCTCTTGACAAAAACCACCTCTACCCACCTTATCGTTGGGCGACATGACAATCAAGCAGAAGTAGAGATACGAGGTGGACTCCTGATAGTTACCGCACTCGTACAAATACTTGGCCAGCTTGTAGGCACTCTCCAAGTGCTCCAGTTTGAAGTTGTAGTCCTTTTGCAGGGCATTGACGAACGTCTTTGAGTCCTTCATGCTCTCGCCGTTCTTGAGGATGTCGGTTGCCTTCATGATCGGCGCCACTTCGTTCTGCAGCTGCTTGAGCGTGGCCAGGACCTCCGCCTTGCGCTGCACCAGCTCCTCAGGCATCTCCTGGCTGAGATTGAGACGCTTGCGCGTATCCATCGTGTAATCGATCATGTTCGTCTTGTTCACCGTCTCCAGGATGTACTCCAGCAGCTCCTGCTGGTTGTAGATCTGCAGGAAAAACAATGCAAAAATAACCCATGAGCATCAGACGGTGGTGACACGGCAACCGCTGGCGGAGCACCGCCTGGCAAAAATTTCTAACCTCCTTGCCGCACAAGAACTCCAACAGCGGGAAGGTGAGATGCCTGTCTAGGTATTGACAATTGATGCGTGTCAGGTCGAACTGCGCCATGATTACTGCTGTTTTACTGTGATTTAACAACGAAATTTACACGCAAAATCGGTAGAAAAATACGCGTGCGAGAGGCAAACAGTGTGCCCAGGGGCGAAAAGAATGACGCCAGCTAGGTGTGGCCAGAGCTTGAATGCGGTCGCACCCAACATAATACTATGCAGCTAAAAAGCAGAATTATTTAATTTAACTTATAAATTAAATACATTTAATTTCATTTCATAATTAATTGATTCCAGCTAATAAACATATAAATGCAGACTGTGCCGAAAAATACCAAAAAATATTAAAGTTCTTTGCCGACGCTATCTTGGCGCTCTTTTAAGGCAGAGGTGTATTTTTTTGAGGCCACGGTCACATTGCCAGGGAATCTGTTATCCGACGCCGGTAAAACATTTTCACATTTAATGGAACCTTCTCTTAAAAGAGCCAAGATGACAAACCCCAAGTTTAAGCAAAACAAAAAGAAGTATTTCCATGCCAAGCGGCAGGTGCTCCAGCCTGGCCAGCGCGGCTTCTTCGCCACGTGTAACATCAACGAGAAGGCATGTGTGCGCGAGTGCTACAATCTGTTGAATCACTACGCAGATTTGCTGTACGGCCCGGAAAAGTCTGAGAATGAGCCGGAAATTAAGCAGGATGCTGAGAAGCAGGGAGCTGACAATGAAAAAGACAAAGAGAAACCGACCGCAGAAGCTGCAGCCGATGATGAGGACGACGACGATTTGGAAGCAGCAGCTGCCAAATGCCGTGAAACTCTTTCCCAGCGCAAGGTGCGCTTCCAGAACATGGACACCGGCACCACCAACTGTGTGTTCATCCGCACACTGCTCGACGATCCCCTGGAGCTGGGAAAACACATAGTTAATGACATACAAACCACCGGCAAGTCGCAGTCACGCTTCGTCCTTCGCCTGGTGCCAATCGAAGCCGTTTGCCGCGCTAACATGCCGGACATCATCAGTGCAGCCGGCATTCTCTTCGACAAGCACTTTCTCAAGGAGCCCACGAGCTATGGGATCATCTTCAACCATCGCTACAACCAGCAGATCAAAAGAGATCAGGTCATCACCCAATTGGCTGAGCTGGTTAACTCCAAGAACGTTGGGAACAAGGTGGACCTCAAGGAGGCCAAGAAATCGATTATAGTAGAGGTGCTACGAGGATTTTGCCTTCTCAGCGTCATTGACAACTATTTGGAGAGCAAGAAGTACAATCTGGCCGAGTTGGCCAATCCCAGCGAAAAGAAATCTAGTGATGGCTGGGATTCCAAGTCGGGAAAGCCTTTGGACGATGACAGTAAGAACACGGTTGATGAGAAAGACATAAAGAAGACTGAGAAGACCTCAGAGGACTTCAAGGACAAAAAAACCAGTGACGGTGGAAATTCCAAGTCGGAGGAGGACTCCAAGGAGAAAGTGAAAACCAAGAAGTCCTTGGAGGACACCAATGCCAAGGGAGAGAATGCCTAGATGTGTTAGAAAAAAGAATATAGCTTAAGCAGTCCCAGACGGATCATTCTGCTGTGCAGACCAAAATGAATAAAACGCACCAGTTATTATTTTTTCCCTTTGTTAAGCATTGTCCCTTCCTTTATTCCATCCACGCTTAGCGGCTACCTTTGGAGTGTTTTTGTTTGTGTTCTGTGCTGGCCATAGATCCTTAGACAGATTGTGATGCGTTTGCGGCTTACCTTTCGGTGACTAAAACTACGGGTAGACTAGAGATAGAGGCTCTATCATCAGTTGCGCTTAAGCAGCATTCCCACAGTGCCAGCGATCTTCTCGTAGGCCATGAACATGAGAGCGGCGGTGAGCACAGTTTGAAGGATCTTGGCCTCCAGGCCGCGGAACAAACCGCGAACGCCCTGGTGCTGCAATATACTAATCATCAGCTCCAGTGTGCTCGGCGTCTTGCTGCCCGACGAAGAGGTCGACGGCTTCGATTCCGCCTCCTTGCTGCGGTGACGCTGTTTGGTCTGAACCAGCTGCAGTGGATACGTTAGCACCGTGGCAAAGGCCTTCGCAATCGCACCAATAAAGAAGAAGCTTATGCTGCCCATTTCACCGCCGTTGAAACGCATTATGTTGCGCTTGAGCAGCTCGTACATCATGAACTGCAGGGCGGGATTGGAGACCAGCATTAGTGAGGGAATCGTGCCCGACCACAGGCCGGCGATGCCCTCCGTCTTGGCCACATACTTAAGGCCCTCCACCAGGCTCTTGTAGTGCTTATTAACCTCGTCCGAGGTTCCAGGCACATTGCGCATGCGCAGACGAGTGTTGACCACCCAAAAGGGCGTGGTTGTCAGTACATTGATTATACCGGCGATGCTGCCTAGGAATAGATCCTTCAACGCGCTATGCTGGGCAGGAGATCCGCCCGAAGCCACTGCCTTCAACGCATGGAATGTGTAAAAGTAGACAAAGTTCGAGATGCACAGGCTCTGGAGGACGGGTCCTAGTCCACGATATAGGGACTGGAAGCCTTCGCCCAGCACGATTTCCTTGATCACCTGCTTGGTACTGCGCACCTGGCCGGCTTCCTCCACTGTAAAAAATATAAATGGGTGAAATTCAAGTTGAAAATTTGAATGAGAGGTTGGAGATTATGAAACCTGGAACTGCCCCTGTGGTTACTTTTGTTGCTTAAACGCTAATTCAATTTGTCACGGATATACTAAAATCAGCAATAGATATCTGCCGACCTTGAACCCTCCTAATATGATAATTATCCAATTTCTGTCATTGAACCTGGAGAGACTTTTTGTCAAGTATTTGTTTACAGTGAACTCTCTGTGATATGATTCATATCACAGAGAGTGTATATAGAGTGTTTAATGGAATTAAAGTTTCTAATATAATCTTGATTACTTTAAATACTATTAAAAAATATTTATACTGTATACCAAATCATCTTGTAAATATTGATAACCCGACTCTACAAACTAACAGATAATTTCATTTAAAATACAAAGAACACCTTACTTTACAGTCATGATTGTTTGCTTGCACAAAAATGTGTTCACACAGTAGAAGTAGCTTCCAAGTAACAATGTGTTATATTTTAAGTGCGTTTAGTTTCTGACTAATGCTTGATTAATTTTGTGTGGCAAAGTCCAAATGTGCCCTTGCACCTTTTGGTAGATTATTTTGAAATAATTTAAATGAAATACGGCTGTAAGTCTTTTGTAAAGCTTATTCATAGTCTGCATATTTTTCATTAATACATATACACATCCTATCCTATCGATTTCTCTCATTCTATATATACAGAACCTAAGAAATTGGATTAGCGTGCCGCTCACTGATTAGACCCCGACGGCTCTTTAACATATCAATAGAAAGTTTCCATCCGCTGGAGTTTGAACTCGCCCAAAGGTATAGAAAGGTACACTATCAAAGCGTGCTTCGTTATCTACGCCGCCTTTAAAGATTAGTTACATGCAGGAACCATGGAAACACTCTTTATATTTGTCTGGGAACTTACACTGCAGACGGGAACGCACCGTGTCCAGTGGATAGAAGGTGGTCATCGCGATGCAGCCACCCTGTAATAGAGGTATCCATATGTAAATTAGCATTTAACTTGACCTTTAGGCGGCAAATATTTGACCGCGCACTCAACTCACCGCGGCACCGGAGACGGCATGCACGAAGTTTTGGTAGCTCAGCACTTGACTGAGCTTCGAGGGGGCCACCATGATGTTTGTTTTAGGGAAACACTGACTGGATTTAATTGTGGGATCCGGCACGACCGGCGGAGTCTTCGGGCGAGTGTTTACTGCCCGGCTTGGCCTGGCTCTCGGTTAAAACAATTTAACTGAGGGCAGCGCAGTCGACGCGACGTCAGCGCTATCCGAGATTAGATTAAATTAACCGGAGCGGCAATAGAGGTGGGGCGGTGGCTCTGTGGGCGTCAAGCCCCTTGATTTGCCTCCTGATTGCGACTTTACAGCAAATGAATGATGGGATTCACCTCACATAATTCGCGTTTTCTACGTATAATTTCATTGTGCATTTACAGAGTGACCATACCGAAATACAACATATCATCACGTCAAATTAGCGTCGCATAGTTTACGTCGAATCGGAACTGTGGGAAATGGAACACGGAGGGTTTTTTTATTTTTTATTTAATTCGTAAATAAGTAACTAAATCGACTAAAATAAAGTAACTACGTGTTAAGAATTGAATTTACTAATGTTGTATTCTAAGCTTGGGAATATGTAAGATGCCCAAGTGCCTTAAATATCCATTTGAAAAATCGACCCCCAAGCTATGATTATTTTTAATTTTGATTTGTCCATTAAAGAACCTAAATATCCGCATACTGTAGGTCTTCTGGAGAGCATAAATTTGGCATAAATGGAATGACAGCCAAATGCCGTTTAAAATAAAATATAGAATATACAATTCTTCGCCCATTTTTCAAAATTTTGTAAGGCTATTTACGCACTGCTTTCTCAATTTTCACCGGAGTTTCCCACCGTATTAAAGTTGTCAACCTTATCAGAGTTTTTAACCGTATCGGAGTTCTTAACCATATCGGAGATTTAAATCTCATCTACGTTTTCAACCTTATCGGAGCTTGCCACCTTATTAGACGAACTCTTGCCAAGCAGTCAAAGCAAGCAGGGTATCAAGCATCCTTATTCGGGCTTCGAACCATTTAACGAAGCAGTTTTACAGTTTGACTCTCCAATTGGAACAATTATATTTGATTTTTGAGGAATAGAGAAAGGATTTTCGATTTGAAATTAAAGCTGTTTGGGCCAAGTTATGTTATTTTTAATTTTGATTTGTTCAAAAATTAGGATATAAAAATGCCGATTTAAGGACCCAGATATCCGCATACTTGATGTTTCTGAAGAGCATAATTTGGCCAAAAATGGGATGACAGCCAAATGCCGTTTATATTCGGAATCGGCGCTAAAATCTTAATTATTTAATAATAAAATATTGCCTTAAAAATGACTTGACCAAAAATTAGGATATAAAAATGCCGATTTAAGGACCCAAAAATCAGCATTTGATGTCTTTTGAAGAGCATAATATGGAATGACAGCCAAATGCCGTATACTGTCCGATTCGCCGTTAAATTCTTAATTATTTAGAAATTAAATATGGGAAAAACAAAGAAAAAAAATTTTTCTCGATTTTTGAAAAAATGATAAGGGGTTACATCATTAAAATTGTCAAAAATTGACAAAAAATTTATTTTGCTTAATTCCTAAATTTGAAATGCAGATTAATAAATCAAATAAAAACTAACATATAACTGCTTTCCGATTTAAAATTAAGGCTGTTTTGGCCAAGTTATGGTTATTTTTATTTTTTTAGGACCCTAAAATCCGCATTTGATGTCTTCTGAAGAGCATTATTTGGCCAAAAATAGAATGACAACCAAATGCCGTTTATATTCGGAATCGGCGCTAAAATCTTAATTATTTAATAATAAAATATTGCCTTAAAAATGACTTGACCAAAAATTAGGATATAAAAATGCCGATTTAAGGACCCAA
>VNKC01000445.1:0-22114 GCA_008042775.1 Drosophila pectinifera
GCGCTGCTGTTGTCATCTTTGATGTGTGCTTTTCTCTCAAAACAAATTGAAACTCGCAAAATATGAAAAACAAAAACTGCTGTTGATGCGTATTTCGCTGGCTTGTGTTTTACTTCTCAGCTGTCTAGCGATGGAATCTGGGCGATTGTACGTACGGTCTATAGACTATCGGCACGGGCAGCATTGGCACTACCAATGCTGCCCGTTACGATAACGTACGTTAATTGCAGTTAGCTTGATAATTTTAATATTTGTGGTCCGTGCATGCATGCATGCCAATCTATTGTTTTTTTTTTTTACTATTTTAACCTATTTAATTAGATATATATGTAATTAAACAACTATTAGGATATAAAAATGCCGATTTAAGGATCCAAATATCCGCATACCGGAGGTCTTCTGGAGAGCATATTTTGGCCAAAAATGGAATGACAGCCAAATGCCAGCCAACATAATAATAATAATAATAATAATAAAAAATGATAAACAACTTAACAAATGTTATACATGGCAGCTTACAACGACATCTATCAGACATAGTTCTTACCTATGCAGTGGCGACACCAGACGATGAAATCGAACGTTCCAAACTTAACCATAGCTCTACATGGAGCGCTGGTGTCGTACAGATATCTTACATTTGACTTTAAGCTAGCTTACAGGCTAGTTAAGGAGGTCTTCTGGAGAGCATAATTTGGCCAAAAATGGGATGACAGCCAAATGCTAGCCAATATAATAATAATAATAAATAATGATAAACAACAAATGTTTTATACATGGCAGCTTACCACGACATCTATCAGACATAGTTCTTACCTATGCAGTGGCGACCCCAGACGATGAAATCGAAAAGCTGCAACGTTCCAAACTTAACCATAGCTCTACATGGAGCGCTGGTGGCTTACAGGTATCTTACATTTGACTTTACACTAGCTTACATGGCTAGTTAAGGTGGTTTGGGCCAAGTAATGGTTATTTTTTATTTTGATTTATCCAAAGTTTATGATATAAAAATACCGGTTTAAGAACCCAAAAATGCGTATACCTGAAGTCTTCTTCACAGCATAGTTTGGCCAAAAAGCCAGATCAGGCAACCCAGCAGCAGCAGCAGCGACATGAGCTCCTGGCGGACGTGAATCTCAACAACAACAGCAGCAGCAACAACCGGAGCAGCAGCCCCATTTCGGTGGCCATCCCTGCAACGGCAGCGGAGAAGAAGCCGCTGGCCAGTCCGCCTCTGGATGGTGACTTCTGGGGCACCTCTGAAAGTTAGATATTCTATTAGATTGTTGGGATCATTTCGGACTTATAAATAATAGACTTGACTTTTGTTTTTATTATTTTTATTATTTCCATCTTGCTGTGTCTGGCATAATTTGTTAAACATGATTCTTGTAGTTTTTTTGTGTTGGGTTTTTGGTTTTGGGTTTTTTGTTTTTCGTTTTTCGCTTTTGGCTTTTGTTTTTTGTTTTTCTTTTCGTATTTAAATATATATAGGTGATGTATTATAGTGGTTTCGGTTTTCGTTTTGGTTTCGTTTAGTATTACAATTAAATATAACTCGTTAATGCATTGCTTAGCTAAAAAAAATCATCTTACAATTAGTTCCGACACATCTTGAATTAGTTAGAAAGTTTTGTAGTTTGATTTTGGGTCTCGGGCTTTGGCTCCTGGATGCTTTGGGCTTGGGTTCTCGTCAAGGACGTTCCTGGAATGGGTTAGGAGAGGGGGAAGGACTACATGTACGTCGTATATTGAGTAAGCTATATTAGTATATAGTGAGCAGGCAATGAAAACTCGTTGAAAGCAACCAAAGAGTTGCACGCGGCAGCCTGGAGGGGCACCGAGGGCAGCCTGGTTCCAGGATGCGCTCCGCCTTCCGCCTTCCGCCTTTCGTCCTTCGTCCTTCTTGGGGGCTAGACAACCTGACTTATGCTATCGCTAGTACATATCTCAATACCTGTGTGTGTACGAGTATTTATTTAAATTTATGTTTAATGCATTGATGTCTGCTTTAGTTTATCTTTACCTTTACCTTTACCGTTACACTGTCTGTTTTTACCTTGATAATGCCACGCTAAAATCTCAATACACAATTCGCTTAGACCTATGACTAGTTGCCTATTACAATAATACCGCTTTTTCTCTCTCTGCATTTGTTTACCGGCGACTGCGACCTCGCTCCTTCGCTCGACTTGCCTCCAATTCGCACACCAAAAAAAAATTGGGAAAAAAAAACAAACAGAATAATATCAACAAGTCTTATAAGTATATCTTGCGACGCTCCCATCCGATCTGGCTTCGATGCAAGGACTCTACGTCGGCCCTAGAACTCAGATCCTGGGACTGGAAACTAATGACTGACGACACGACACACACTCGTATATATACTATGTACATATATACAGCGATATATGCATAGATATAGACAGAGACATATGTTTGCTATGGATGCTGCGGGACACCGTTTGACGCACTCGCCCTTAAAACACCGCACCTCCTGCTGATCCTTCCTGCTCCTGTTCCTGCTCCTGCTCCTGCTGAGGGTCCTTATCCAGCCCTGCCTGTCCTGGCGCGTTTGAGGTGCGATCTTTTAAAAGAAGTCGTCAAAGGTCTTTGATTATGTCTGGTACTGGAGCATCGGGGCCGACAGGTTGGGATGATGCGACGAGTTCATCCGCAGGGCGGACAGACTCTTGTTGTACCACTCGTCCTCCGGCGACATGCCTGTGCAAGGATCCGGCGGGAAAAAGGAAACAGATGCTTTGGTTAGTATTTCCCGGTAATTATTCTATTACATATTATTATAGACTAGGTTTGGATATTGTTTGCCTAAATTTACAGACTTATCATACCAAAAATAATTGGTTTCTGGCCATGTTTTGACTCTGTGGCTTTAGGGAGGCTTATAATAATAAGGCTTAAAACAAAGAAAATTGAGTCTTCTTAACAGCATAGTTTGGCCAAAAATAAACTGATTGCCAATTGTCATATATATTTCGATTCACCATTAAAATCTTAATTATTTAAGGATAAAATATTGAACAACAAAATTTTGGTCGATTAGTTATGAATATTTTTAACATTGATTTGTCCCACAAATTAGGACATAAAAAACCGATTTTAATACCCAAAAATACAGCATATTTTGCCCAAAAATGGAATAACAGCCAAATGCCGTACACTGTCAGATTCGCCGTTAAATTCTTAATTATTTAGAAATTAAATATGGGAAAAACAAAGAAACAAAATTTAAGTCGATTTTTGAAAAAATGATAAGGGGTTACATCATTCAAATTGTCAAAAATTGACAAAAAATTTAGTTTTGTTAATTCCTAAATTTGGAATGCAGATTAATTAACGCAATAAAAACTGACATGGAAATGCTATTTGCACTGAAATTAAGGCTGTTTTGGCTTAGTTATGAATATTTTTAACATTGATTTGTCACACAAATTAAGACATCAAAAACCGATTTTAAGACCCATAAAAACGTATCTTCCTAACAGCATATCTTGGCCAAAAATGGAATGACAGCCAAATGCCGTATACAGTCCGATTCGCCGTTAAATTCTTAATTATTTAGAAATTAAATATGGGAAAAACAAAGAAACAAAATTTAAGTCGATTTTTGAAAAAATGATAAGGGGTTACATCATTAAAATTGTCAAAAATTGACAAAAAATTTAGTTTTGTTAATTCCTAAATTTGAAATGCAGATTAATTAACCAAATAATAACTAACAAAGAAATGCTTTCCGATTTGAATTTAAGGCTGTTTTGGCTAAGTTATGGTTTTTTTTAAATAGATTTTTCCAAAAATTAGGATATAGAAATACCGGTTTAAGGACCCACATTAATAAGACTATCTCTCCTTGAAGAAAGTGTAAAGGGAATATGGCTTAAACATCAGCCAGGAAGCCAAGAACCTCTTCTATCTGGAGTCACATCAAAATGATATGAAAAGCGACTCATTTTTATGTGAAAATTAAGGAATATGTCGAAGGACATCCTCAATAATAAAATAATAACTTAAACCATTTACTTATGAGCTCGGAAAGGGGAACACATGGGACTTCTCTGTGATGGCAACTGATTCTCCTTGGCGCCTCGCATTTCCGTGCTGCGGAAGCTGCGAGTCGAGCGTCTTGGACACACGAGGAGGACTCCTTAGACTTGGCCTTGCTGGCACCTGCAAGGCAGGGCCGGAAATTCATTTCCCTGCGAATCTATGCCCGCTCCATCATAATATCCGGCGGGTCACCTTCGCCACCTCCGCCTCTGCCTCCCTCCAGGCAGCTCCTCCTCCCTCCGCCTGATTGGTTTGTTTACGTCTGATTGGGAGCTTCCAGCCAAGTAAAGCAATATGGAAGGGCGTTGGCGCCGCATCTTGGAGGCGCCGTGCCAGGCAGCCGGCCGGCACACATCGGATTTCGCCACCTGCAGCGGAAATTTGCTTACGCCGGCAAGGGGACACCCCCACACGGACTTGGACTTGGACTTGGACTTGGACACGGACCTGGTCTGGAGGAGGAGGAGGAGTAGTGGGAGTAGGGGCGGCTGAGAAAGCTCGCTCTCTTCGGGCCGCCGAAGCCGAGCTTGTGTCTTCGGCAGATCGCCAGCTTTGCTAGATGAGATCGGGAGCTGGAAGCTCTGGCCTGGAGTTTACCCCAAGGGCCAGTCTCCAGGCCAGTCCCCAGTTGCCGCCGAGGCCTGTGCGAGTGAGCAAGTTTCCAGAAAAAGTGCCAGTGTGTGCCCGTTTCCAGGTGGATTCCCCAGGTAAGTGACCAGCTAGATCAGAGGTAGAACTCACCCATGGAGTCCTGACGCACTCCCACGGAGCCCATGTTCGTGCTGTGCGCCATGGAGAACGGTTGCGTCATGCCCGGATACGAGGAGGCGCCCATTTGGAAGAGGTCCTGCGGGTAGTTCAGAGCTTAGAGTTCCTGTTACAGTTGGGTTTAAGGGGGGATCTTACCTGGGGATAGCGGTTCATGGTGTTGTGATGGGGATACGGCTGATAGCCGCGCGAGACGCTATAGCCCTGGATGTTGCGCATCATCCCGTTGCAGGATGGGATCACAGACGGTGCCAGCGCCTTCTGCAGCTGCTTCTCCTGCTTGCGGTACTTGGCTCGGCGGTTCTGGAACCAGACCTGCAAAGGGAACAAAGTATATAGTATCTGAGATGAGTATCTGTAGAGTTGCTCCCTCCAATCCCAATTTGGATTTTCCATTTGCCAAAGACAGACGACTGCCTTGATGAGGAAAATAAGAAGGTCCTGTCCCAAAGTCTCTCCCCAATCCCTCTCCCTCTCGTTGCCTCTGGCTCTGACTCTGGCTCTGACTCTGGTTCTGGCCATATTCTCCTCTGCCTCCCTGTGTCTTATGAGTGAAAAAATCTACTAAATTGAAATTGAAAATAAGTTGACGACGCTGTTTGCTACGAGGGTCTCTGGCCCGGGTCCTGGTCCTGGTTCTGGTCCTGGTCCTGGTCCTGGGTCCCCTCTAAGTGAGTGGGGGCTGCTGCTCCGCTGCTTAGATATTATTAAAGACGCTCCTCATCCTGATGATGAAGCTCGCTGTCCTGCCCTTGCTCCACCACCCCCTGCCTCCTGCCTCCTTCTTGGCAAAAAGAAATTGCCAAGATGAAAGCCGCGCTCGCAGCTAGACCAGAAGGGGAGACCCTCGGCGGAGGGGTGTGTAAAAATTTCCGACATTTTGAAAGCAGCTCAGCTTGCTTTGAGTTACTTAGAGGGCGGGGGGGCGGAGTGGGCTGAGTGGGTCCCGGGGTGTGCCAGATGGGGGTGTTGTGTGTGTGTGTACTGTAATGGCGGCACTCCAGACTTGACTTGAGGCTGCCTTCGTCTTTGGATTTTTCCTCCTTCATTTTCTTTTATTTATTTTATCATTATTATTATCTTTGTCCATGGCTATGTGCACACGTAGCTGTGTGTGTGTGTGTGTGTGTGGGGTGTGTGTGTGTGTGTGTGTGCGCCCTTTTTAAATGAGAAATATACCCAGAGAGATGCCCAGAGAAGCCCGGAGCTCCAGAGCTACCCAGAGCTACCCAGAGCATCCCAGAGCTTTCGGGGTTGTTTTTCCAAGCGCCCACTTTATGGCTCGTTCGGTTTCGTTTGGTTGGCTGCCGGCAGCATAAAAATGCCAGCAAGGAAGGACACCCTGCCCGGGATGCCAGGATGCCGGGATGCCAGGATGGCAGGCAGCCTGTCCCTGTCCGCGTCCGTGTCCCCTGCTAAATAATGCTCTTAACCATCAGCCATGTATGGCCCGTCGGAGGGTGGAAAATGCGTTGTCTGACTGATTCGACGTCGTCCTCGTCGACGTCTATCTGCCGTTCAATTTCCAGCTGTGGGCGGAGTAACTCAATTAAGGATCCATTTGATGGCACACTCTCACACGAGCACAACAAAATCGCACACACACACACACTCGCACACACCCGTCCTGAGATGAGGATCCAGGCCCAGGCCAGCACTGCCTTGGCTTTAAGCTTTGGGCCAACTTAAAGTGAGGCCTAAACAGCCGCCCGGCCTGGCTAAAAACTTTAATTAGATAAAAGCGAATGATAACTACAAATAGCCATGGCACACAGGGGGACACACACTCGGGGTCACGGCGGAAATATGAAAATTAAACGTATTCAAATCTAATTTACTTTCACAATTTAATCAAATTTAGCCGCTGCAAACGTTTGTTGCTTTTTTTTCGGTCGCTTTTCGGTTTTCTCAATTCCCTGCGTTTAGAGCGTGCTTTCCCCGCTTTCACCGCTTTCCCTGCTTTCTCCCTGGCCCTCCCGAATGGGTTAGCTGAACTCCTGTCTGCCGGCAGGAGAGACAAGGATCAAAAGGAGGTGGTTGACCTACAAATGCCACTAATTGGGCGATGGCAGGGCATCAGAGGTGACACAACGTCGCCCCCCCGAAATGCGTCGCCTAATTATGATAATATTTGCCAAAGTACCAGCTATTTCCCTCCAACAAATAAATAATCAACAAACAAATAATCAACCTCCCATAAACAATTAATCAGCTAAGCTGGCGAAGCTCTCTTTCTTCCCGCTCGTCTTTCTTCCCGCTCGTCTTTCTTCCCGCTCGTCTTTCTTCTCTGGCGTCTTTCTTGTTTACTCGTCTTCTGTTCCCAGCAATTCTGCGAATCGGCAAATTCTTTCCGTAGGCGCTCTCCCCCTTCTTATTCTTCGGTTGGATTTATTTTAGTTTCTCATATCTTCGATTGTTGAGCAGGATATTTATAAAACGAGAAACAAAGTGTCATAATTTGGCAAGGAATTAATCGAAAATGTTTGCATTTTAAACCTAAACCTTTCTGAGCTTTATATTCTTTAAAAAATATATTGTTTAAGGCATCATGAATGTTTTCTATTCTTAACAAATATATCCTTTAAGGCGTTATAAAAAATTTCTTTACTTTTAAAATATATCCCTTAAGGCAACATGAATATTTTCATTTCTTTTAAAATATATTATTAAAGGCATCTTGAATATTTTCTTTTCTTTACAAATATATTCTTTAAAGCATCATGAATATTTTCTTTTCTTTTAAAATATATTGTTTAAGGCATCATAAATATTTCTATTTCTTTTAAAATATATTCTCCAAAGTATCATGAATATTTTCTCATTATTTCCTTCGACCAAAATCCAATAAGTCTTCTTTTCAGAAGGTAATTCATTGATTTGCTTTAATATCTTCCGTTTTCCATCAGATTTTTACATTTATATGGCCAAAAAGCCAAGAGCAAGAGTTTTTAAGAAAAGGTAAAGCTAAGCTAAGTTTTCCAGCAGATTTCATCCCTTAACCCAATAAACAAAGGTTTAAATTCTTCGAAGATAAACTAAATATGCAAAAATAGCTGCTAAAGCATATTACGCATACGCCGTGGAGCCTATTTTAAGTTCTCCCTGTGAATTATTAGTATTATTTTATCTTCTTACTATCAAAACTCTTACAAACTTAGGTGCGGGTCTATCATAAATAATTCAGCGTGAAAATAATCAATAAGAAATGGCTTTATGAGCATTTATTGACAGTTTCCTCTTAAGATTTTTGTAAGGTTTTTAAGGAAGGAAAACAGGAGGACTTTTGTCCATTTATTTAAGCCAAATTTGATGAATAAGTCATTCTTATTGGAATTGGGTTAAAGAAGTAAAGAATGCTGCTGTTTAGTGACTTGAGTTGGTGGCTCTAAATCAAGTATATCAAGAATATATATATAAGAAACCAAAATCCCTGTCCGGGCATAAGACATACATATCCTAGGCTTGATTAAATAATTCATTAATAATTATGGTTGCTCTGTAAAGGGCTTATTTAAAGTCTCTCAATTCTAACCCAGATGGATGTTTAAGAATACTTAAATAAACCACAGAGAGAACTTAGCCATGAATTATATTTTGCCCAAGAGAGATAGAAACTTAATGAAAAGCGTCTATAAATTGAATTTCAGTAGAGTTTTGGAGAAAAATCAAAAGGGATTGAAGTTGAATGAAGTTGGAAATCTGGATTTAGACTCCCAGTTAAGAGCTTACTGATCTTGAGTTTAGAGATAGTTATATTAGAGTAGTTTTCCGAGCTTATTAGTCCGGATATAAGCAGTATTTTCTTGATTTGGTCGGAAAAGTAGTCTGTCTGTTGTTCCCCAGTCTTTACTCTCACTGCCCCAGCTGCCGAGGCTATTGGGAGCAGGACAATTAGGGCGCCAGGATGCCACACACACACACACACAGTGGCCGGGGACAAGCGAGTGCTAATGTGGCCCACTCCCCGGCGCGCCTTCCCGAAATTTGCACTTGAGACACATTCTTCGCTGATGGATTTTCCAGGCAGATGTGCCCAGCAACGCCCAGTCCATCGCCAGGATCCGCCTCCCCCCCTCCCCGACTCCCGCTGAAGCGTCAATTTTCCGGCCAAATGTATACACGACAAATTTGTCAACAGCGACATGAAGTCGCCGCCCCGAGAGTGCCGGAGTCAAGTTGAGAGCGAAGTCGGATTACGGCCCTGCCGGGGGATGGAGTGGCCTCCGGGGCAGAGGCGGAAGGGGGTTGCACTGCACTGAAGTGTAAATATTTGAACATTTGCTGAAAAATATGGTTTATGCTGCGCTAATAGCCCGTCCGCACTCCTCTCCCAGTGTGTAACCTTATCGCGAACAGTTGTGCGACGGGCGACGGGTGACGGGTGGAGGGGGATTATGATTGCGCGATATATTCATATATCTGGCGACTATATTATTTGGTAATCACTTGTTGGTGCGCGGCTGCCCCCCTCCAGAGTGATCAGATTACGGTCGAGGACTCGGCTTGGGAGTCCTGAGGTTCAGAAAGGGGCCAGGTCAGGATATAGTCAGGATATTATTATAGGCTTAAGCCTTAGAAAACTGCATAATATTAACCTGTATTGTCACTGGGCTACATACTTAAATTCCCATTTAAAGTCTGGTTTGGGAGAGTCTACAGAAAGGATACATCTATAGATATCCTTAGTTTATCGATCAAGAATTCCCTTAAGTCAGGATATAGCAAGCCTTAAGCCTTAGAAAACTGCATAATATAAACCTGTATTCAGTCACTGGGCTACATACTTAAATTCCTGGTAAATACAGGTATTCTTCGACAGTCCAACTAATGCAGGATATCGATAAAGAATTCCTTTTAGGCAGGATATAGTAAGCCTTAAGCCTCATAGAACTGAACTAATATAAACCTGTACTCAGTCACTAGTCTACATACTTAAATTTCCGTTTAAAGTTTGTCTGAGGTGAGTCCATAGAAAGGATACATCTATAGGTCCTTTGTCAGACCAACTTATGCTGGATATCGATCAAGAATTCCCTTAAGTCAGGATAAAGTAAGCTAATATTGTTATTAGTAAGATGGTTAAGCCTTATATATTCAGTCAGTGGACTACACACTTAAATTCCCATTTAAAGTCTGTCTGAGGTGAGTCTATAGAAAGGATACGTCCACAGGAATCCTTCGTGAATCCAACTCGTGCTGAATATCGTTCAAGAATTCCCTTTAGGCAGGATATAACTGGATAAAACTGCAGAATATAAACCTGTATTGTCACTGGGCTACATACTTAAATTTCCGTTTAAAGTCTGCCTTAGGTGGGTCTACAGAAAGGATACTTCTATAGGTATCCTTTGTCAGTTCAACTCCAGTTGGATATCGATCAAGAATTCCCTTAAGTAAGGATATAGTAAACCTTAAGCCTTATAAGACTGCATAATTTAAACGTGTACTCACTGGGTTACATACTTGAATACCCGTTTAAACTCCCGTTTATAGTCTGCCTTAGCTGACTCTACAGAAAGGATACATCTACAAGTATCCTTCGTGAGTCAAACTCCTGCTTAAAGGATTCCCCAAAGGCCTGCTGCGAAGTCACTTCAAAGGAAGCACTTGCTGGAAACACTTTCGCCCTGCCAGAAAGCCCAGAAAGAGTCCGTATCCTGGTAATCTCCGTAATGCCCGGGCCATTTCGGCGGGTAACTCGACACCGCAGGACTCGGCGTACTCAATTTGAGGCGAACAAGTGAGGCGGTGAGGGGGTGAGACGTCGCACCCCCGTCCGTGCGTGTCCTGCGAGTCCTGCCCCGCGCCCCGCGCACTCACTTGTCTGGCAGTCGTGATAAAACTATAAATTAATTATTACCGCGGCGCACTTGAAAGCGCAACGGGGACGACGGCAGGGGCGGCCAGGCGGAGCACTTGAGGGCCACACCAGCAGCGAGCCAGTCGGCCGGAATAATCGCACGCTAATCGCTAACCAAGATCGGCCCGGCATCAGCGGGATATATCTGCAGACACTACGGGGTAGTCAGAGCCGATTTCTGTTCAGATTGTGACTCTGACGCGGCGAACAACTGTTGAAATCGGGCTAATTGGCTCCGCTCCACAATTGGCTTGGATTGGGGAATTCGGGATGGGTTTTGGTCCTGTCAGGGATAATGTCCTGGCATTATTACTACTCACTTGGATCCGCGCCTCGTTCAGCTTTGTTGTGCGCGCCAGCTCCTCGCGGCAGTAAATATCCGGATAATGCGATTTGGCGAATGCAGCTTCCAGTTCCGCTAATTGTTCCTGAAATTAAGCGGATTTTAATTAGGCTAATTTGTTGTGCGGCGCCCTCTCGGCCCCCTTCCCCCTGTCTTCCCTGTCTTCTCTGTATCCATATCTTTTTTCTGGCATTTTTTCTATCTCAAAAAGAGAAATGGAAATTTATTTTTACTGAAGTCAAACCTTGAAGGAGTTCCTAGTTCTTATTTGTCCTTGTAAACTCTCCTGTCTTCCAGCTGAAACTATGTCTTACTTAATTTTAGTTTTTTTTTTATATTTATATAGATATAAATACTCTGGGGGTTATGTGAAGTTCACGTCTATAAATGGTTAATTATAATATATATCTTAGATTGATAGTTATTTCAGATTTGAGCTGAAGATACAGCTTCTGTTCACTCTTTTTATTTTCTTTTTTTTGGTAATGGAACTGGCGTTGTTTCATATTTTAATAATATGCACAATGTGATAACATAATAATATGAATAATATGATATTTACTTCATAAACCAACTCTAATTTAAAGAAATTATTTATTTTTACAGACTTTAATTGTGATTTTAAGAGACTTTAACTAAATAATGTCCGTCAAACAGCCTTTACTAAGTTCCAATGAACTTTTCAATTAATAAAAGCCACCAAGCTATGCCATAAGTGTCGAGTCAATAACTAATAACTAATTAATTAATTATTATTATTATTATTTAATAATTAACTAATTAAAACTTAGGTTTCCTTTATATGGCTGAAATTAAAGCCTTTTCAAAGGCAAGTTTCTAATATTTATGACAAGAACTGGCAAGGATAAGTCTGTCCTTCTTTTAAGCACCTAAACTGGCTCGCTGTCTAACTATATAAGCTATATAAACTATATATCTATATCTATCTAACTATATAACTATATATCAAACATTGAGTGTAGAGCAGCTAGGTTCTCCAAGTAAATGGAATACTCCTACGAAATCTCTAGAATATGTGAGAAAATCAATTTCTAGCCGCTTTAGATAAGTCCTGGAAGGAGCCACGTCTGCGAGTGTGTGTGTGTGGAGGAGCCTCCTCCTTTGTTGTTGGCTCCGGTGTGCTGGTGGCATCAAAGTTTTAATTACGAGTAACCTTCACGAAATCTAATTAAAATTTCCCCCTTTTGGGCGGCTGTCTGAAGGCGGGGAGGAGCTGGGAGCCTAGATGGGACTAGCAACTAGGAGCTGGGACTAGGAACTGACCTGTGTGAATGTGGTTCGATGTCTCCGCCTGGCTGGCGTCGGGCAGGATGCTGTGGTTGGGGTGTGGCCGGCGTGCTGACTCAGCGTTGATAATCCACTTCCGGGCGATGTGATGCCGGCGGAAACCGTCGAGAGGCCGCTGTTGGGTTCCGGCTTGAGCTTCTTGAAGGCACCTTCCGCTGCAAGGATACCAAGGATTAGAACATGATCATTCACAAAGGGCAAACTGCAATGTTTCAACTCGAAAGTTGCAAATGTTTGCTATGTTTATATAACGAAATGTTTCTTATTTATATATAAATTTGTATGGATGTTTCTATAATATATATCCTAGTAAATACCACAAAAAATCAAAGCCAAGTTGAGGGAATGTCTGAGTTATTGAGGCTTTAACTAAACAAGTTTTTCTTGGTAGGAAATTAGGCAGAAGCTCTCCGACGGCGGGCCACGAAGTCTGCTTAATATGCGTGAAACGTTTAGCCGGCTCCTGACCCCGCCCAAGTGCCGACCTTTGACCCCAAAATGTTGCATAATTACAAGGACAAGAGGGGGCAGAACGGGACGGGAGCAGCAGACCGCGCTGCGGCCACAAGACGCCGCCAGTTCGCCGGCATTGTCGCGGCGAGCGGACGCAAAAAGGTGAAAAGTTTTGCGGACTTGGACAGACTCTTGGGTCACGTCGCCGGCTCCGGCTCTGGCTCCGGCTCTGGCTATGGCTATGGCTCTGGCTACGGCTATGGCTATGGCTCCGGCGATGTTGGTCGCATGAATATGCAATATGGGATAATTTATGCAAATTTCTGGCACATTAATCGAGGCAGAGTCCCGGCTGCTCCTGGCCGAGCAGGATGTCACTTACCTGACGCGTGCCAGTGCCAAAAGGCGTCAAATTACGGCTAAAGGTCAAAGTAGGGACGTAGCCACTGATGCTACGACCTGAAGCCCTGGCTTTTGGCGCTTAATTGGCGCGCTTAGCTCGTTAACAAAATGCAAACTATGTAGAAAACGCACTAATTGAATCACACACAATCTCCGCCGATACCTTTGGTGTCCCGGCCTTGGTGTATTTATGTTAAGTAAGCTGATCCCGAGCTCCATTCCCATTCCCAGTGCCCCACCCCACGGGCGCCGTCTAATGCAATTGACCTTGCGGGGGGTGTGGCTTTGTGCGGAGCCAGCTCCTCCTCGGCCGAACTCTTCCTGGCGGCTGTTGCATAAGCAAACAAGGTCAAACAATCCGCCACGTGCCCACGCGTCCACGTGTCCACGTGTTCCCGTGTCCAGCTGAACGCTGCAAAAAATGAAGCGGATGCGGATGCGGATGCGGATGCGGCTGCGGATGCGGATGCAGATGGCGAAAGTTTCACTTGCCACTGGTTAACCGCTGCCCGGAGAGAGGCGGCAGTGGGAAATGGGAAATGGAAACGGACAGCGGACAACTTAGCCGAGTTCTTGGCCATTGCAATTGCATCAAGTTCATGGGATCAATTACTTTCTGCTGGGGATTCCCAGGGAGTCCCTCTGCCAATGCAAATTTCATCAATTTGAGTTTCATTTTCATTTCGAGCTCAGTCACCATACGAGACATTTGTTTCTCAGTTTCTGTGGGTCCTGGGGCAGGTTTCCCTATGTCTGGTTAATATTTCTTCAGACAGATAGGCTGCCGGTTAAACACTGTTAGCTAACTGCTAGTTAACTCAACTTCCAGTTAAGAGTTAAGCCTCACATGAACCGTCCAAGAAAGAAGTTAACATGGACTTAACTGGCCACTTAACTGTGGGATAAATGCTAACTAGATATAAAGTAATCAGTTAGTAAAATAATCAGTGATTAAGTCCAATATGTTGAGCAACAGGTCACCGAAACTTATAGGCCATATATATAGAATTGAGGGCTATCCAATATTTTAATATTTCCCGGACAGTTATGTTGTCTAACTTTGAAAGTAATACTCTTTCCAAAATCTTCATTTAACTTCATATTATAAAGCTCAGATCACTGTAAGATGATAAATAGTAAACGTTTATGAAGCACTATCTAATATGCCCATGTATAATCATATATAATCATATATAATCATATATAATCATATATAATCATATATAATCATATATAATCATATATAATCATATATAATCATATAAATCAGAGCGAGACTTGTAAATTATTATTAGCTACCAATCTCAGTCCGATTTGGGTAAACATTTTTCTACTTTCTTCTGTTTTTTAAAGTCCTTAAAGCTGAGCACTTTCTCTGCATGGAAACTCTGATCTTAGGGAAATTTATGCAATCTAGAATAAAGTTCTTATTAAATAATAATAATAAACAAATGGTTTCCTATAATGGTAAAAGTTTTTCTTGGCTGCGTTAAGTACATTTCCTTATTAATCTATTGTAAGTTGGGATTATATGGTAATCGATATGTCACTGAATAGATAATTCTTTCTAATTAAATTCGAATGTATTTAGTTTTGTATTATATTAATCTCATAAGAAAATAATAAGAAAATAATAAGAAAATAATAGTAAAATAATTAGAGTAACTGCACAAGAATCAAATTCTTTCAAGTTTTGTCCTTCTCCGGGTTTGAAAAAAAAACAAAAACTAATACTTAATAATAATTTAATTTATCATAGGAACACAAACAGCTAAAGCTAGTTTCCCAACTCGAATCGTCCTTTTTAAATTAATTAAAACATGAATTTATATTTACCGAGATAAGTCGGCGACTGTTGCTTAGATTGCCCTGGCAGCCAAATTAGTCCTATGTGAGCTATAGGTTATAGAATAACTATTTTTACACAAGTTTGTATGTATGAGTTCGAGGGAATTAATAAAAGGAGACTCCCTAAATGGAACAAAGCTCGGTCAGATGGTTTATATAGAAGCTATAAGACACAGTAGTACGTTTTGGCCTACAGTTCACTCCCAAAAAGGCTCACTTATTGCCAATTAATAAGTTAATAAGGAGGTATCTTTAAAGAATATTAGGAGCATAAAACACGAATGTTTAAATATGTTTTATATCCTTAAAATATGGCACCTTATTAACATAAATTTAAAAATGTTATAAAGGAGGAAAACCCAAGGAAACCTTGTATACAAATAACTTCTGATCAAAACTAATATATCCTAAGCAAAAGTTTTAAAGGAAAGATCACTATAGTCTAGAGATTTTGAATCAAAGAGTACTCGGTTCTTAAATCATCTTATATATGATTATAATATATAATATATACAGCACATAATATATATTAAATATGCACAAAATATATATTATAAATGCACACAATATATATTATATATGCACATATATATGATAATCAATAATAACTTTTATGAAGACTCTAAACGCAGAGCTTAGCAATTCAAGGGAATACATTTATCGAATGTACGTGAGACGTTGTCCTTTCTCTTTTTACTTCAACATTTCATCCAGAAAGCTTTGTATAAAAACTCACCTACACCTTCAAAAAGGATCCCAGAGGAGGTTCCTCCTAGCTCCTTAAACTTGACCATAAATGATATCCAGCGAGCTCTTTAGTGTCGCTGAATTCAATGGGAAATCGCCAGGACTTGGGATACCCTGCAGCCTCCAGCTGTCCCGCTGGGCAGGAGAGTGGCCGCAAGTGGCTGGTCAAAGGATAGGGGGGGAGGGGACTCCGACACAGGACACGGGTCAGGCCGGCGATAAGTCCGGAACAAAAGGGGCTAAAGGAGCAATAGGCGGCTGCAGGCGAGCATCAACAAACAGGCGAAAGACAAAGGCAAAGGCGAGAGCCAGGACAAAGGATAACAGACCAGGACCAGGGGCTGGGGCGAAAGGGTGTTCGAGTGCTAGGGTGTTCGGGTGTTAAAGGATAATTCCCTGCTAATGGCCATTGTGGCCAGATTAGGGGCTCCTTCTGCGGAGCAGGACTCACCCGATATGGTGTGGTCGGAGAGACGCGACGGCGGGGTGTGGGCCGGCGTGTGGTGGTGCGAGGACGAGTCCATGCCCGGCGTCGGCAGGCCCGAGTAGAGCGCACTGAAGTCCTCCGGCGTGCTGCTGCACTTGCGCTGGTGGTTGAGCGACGAGGAGGACGACTTGTCCAGCGTGGTGATCGGGGAGCGCGTGTCCTGCACGGAGCTGGCCAGGCTGAGTAGCCGATTCTCGTGCGAGCCGCCGATGCCCATCAGCCGCTGGTCCTGGAACGACATGAACTTGGTGTCCTGGGCCACGCCGCCGTGCTGCATGCTGGCATGATCCTCCAGCAGTCCCTGCTGCAGGCCCAGCAGCCCCCCGACCAGGTTCGGACGCAGCTCGTCCATGCTCAGCTTGCCCGCCTGACCGCCGGCCGAGAAGTTCAGCTGGCGACTGAAGATCGCCGGAAAGATGTTGAACTGCTGCGAATCGGCGCTGGACTGCGGACTCAGGCCCAGGCTGTGCGGCGCCACGTGCGGTATGGAGGCGGCTGCGGCGGCTGCCGCTGCGGCTGCCGACACGGATCCCGCTCCAACTACACCCGCTCCGGCTCCGGCCGAGCTGGGTCCGTTGCCGATCAGCAGGGTTGGGGCCACGGAGACGCCTCCGCCGTTGTTGTTGATCAGCTGCTGCTGCTGCTGCTGTTGCTGCTGTTGTTGCTGCTGCTGCTGTTGCTGTTGCTGCTGCTGCTGCAGGGGAGCGGTGACTCCCACTCCGGGCAACTGTTGCGTCTGCTGCTGCTGTTGTTGCTGCTGGTTCTGGGGCACGGACACGGAGACGGAGGGCAGCAGGCCGTGGTGGCCGTGGGCAACGGCTAGGGCGTGTGCGTGTCCGTGGGCGTGGCCGCCGTGCACGTGGGGATGCGTGGAGAGGGACAGGGCCTGGACGGAGCTGGAGCTGCTCCCGTTGCTGGCGCTGTTGCCGCTGCTCAGCGCCGACTGCTGTTGCTGTTGCTGGTGTTGCTGCTGCTGCTGTTGGTGTTGTTGCTGCTGCGCCTGCTGCTGCTGCTGTTGCTGTTGCTGCTGTTGTTGCGCGGTTTGCGAGTTGTTGTTGTTGGTGTTGTTGTTGTTGTTGCCGCCGACGACGACGACTCCTCCAGCGGTGCCACCACCACCACCGCCACCACCACCACCACCGCTGACACCACCACCGGAACCAGGGCCGCCGGCACAACTCTGATGTTTGAAATCCAACTTGTGGCCGGCGTAGAAACGCTGCGTATCGATATACGTCTTGAAGAAGTCGATTGAGTAATCCAACTGGAAGCTGTCCCGCGGCGAACGCGCTCCCTGTCCGTGAACGAATTTGGCTGGAAGGGGGAACAGCGGGAGCTGTTGCGGGACAGGCGGGCAGAATGATGCACTGCCTCTCGCTGTCAAGTCAAGTCTCACTCGTTAGCGCCAAGCGGAAGCGGAAGTGGAAGCGGGCTGCGCCTTGGTTCTGGGTTCCGCTCGCTTGGTTCTGGTCTCCGCTCACTCACTATTTTTCGGCACTTGTTTTGCGATTGGGGCCGAATCCTGCGGCGGCACTTGAACAAAAAAAGGATCCCGAGGACACACGTTAAGCACTGGCAAAAAACACATAAAACAAAGGGCAGTCAGTGGAAGGAAATCCGCGTTGGAGCGCTGGAGCCTTAGCTGGGTTTTTATCTGACGTTTTTACTGAGAAATAGTTGTCGTTGTCGTTGTCCTGCCTGGTGGAGGATCAATCATCGCGTACCGAGTGGCCGTCGCTCGTCGCTCGCTGACCCGTCGGTGGTACCGTTATGCCAGGAGCCGCTGCAGCAACTGTGTGTGTTTTTGTTTTTTCCGCCGCAACTTGGCCAGGACCGAGGGACAGAGCTCCCCGAAGGATAACCGAGTGTGTGTGTGTCAGTGTGTGTGTGCGCGTGTGTGTGACTGCGACTTCCAGTTCAAGATAATAACAAAATTCCACCTTTTGTTATTGTTGTACTCGTTGCTTTTGTGTGTTTGTTTTTGTTTTTGCCTTCTCGCTTCAGCTGTTGTTGTTTTTCGCTTGTTGTTGTTGTTCACGCACGCACGGCGATACGTATTCGCGGCCGATCAAACTTAAAATGATATACAATTTCAGGCAACATACAAAATTATAACGAAATTAAGGATCATGTGCTCCGACAACAGAGACGTCGCCGTCGTCGTCGCTGCCTGCTGCCTGCTGTCAGCACTTCTGCCGCCGCTGCTGCTGCTGCTGCTGGTGCTGCTGCGTGTCCTTTTTGGTGGTGACTTGCTGCTGTGGGGACAATTGCGGGCTGCGCGCGAACGATTGGTGGTTAGCTGCCAGTCCGTGTGTGGCTGTGTGTGCCTGCTTCGGAGACCACGAATCGTTAGTCGTACTAATAATTTGCAAAAAATAATGAAACTCCAGCGAGTGAGCGAGTGCAACGGCACGACATACACACACAGCAGGCCAGCCCGCTCGCACAGAGCGCTGGCTTGGGCTGCTGCTTATGCTGCTGCCAGTTGCCGTCTCGCTTTAACTTGTTTGGTTAATTTCGTTAGTTCTGGCCGACGTCGCCATTGCTGTCACGACTGTGTGTACTTGTAGTTGTAGTTGTCACTGTCGCTGTCGGTGTATCTTGTATTTGTTTTGCGGCAGATGAGCACCGGCAATGGGCGACAGACACTTGTCCGCATAAATTCGAGGAATACAAGTCCAAAAGTCCAAGTCCGGATCCCAGTTGGAGTCAAAGTGCGTCGTTGCCCCAACCTTAACTACGCCTGGGAAGCTCCTGCAGCTGCTGCCAAACTTCTGCTGTTTTTCTTTCTTTCTTTGGTTCTTTTTTTTTGTTCGCTTTTGGCCATTTCCTTTGCTGACACACTTTGCCACGCGGGCCAGCTGATCACCGCGGCTCCTTGGTGGCAACCGGGCATCCGTGCATCCGAGCAGCTGCTCCACACAGGTGCAGGGACTCGAATGCGCCCCACCGGATTCCGTAGAAACTGCAGCAGCAGCCTTTTGCTGCAGCTTGAGATGGCAGGCCGCCCAGGCCAGAGTGAGACGACTCGAGGGAGGGAGCTCAGCGCCAGAGAGGGACAACAATAAGCTGTTGCCGCAGCAGCAAAACAGTGGTGTCCTGTTGTACAGACACTATACAGTTGCCTCGCTCTGGCTCATGTCCTTGAGCCGGAGAGGCTGGGCAACCAATGGCGGCAACGAGCAAAATGGAGTTTTGGGCAACGACGTTGGCGTTGGCGTTGTTGTAGCCGCTGCTGCGCAATGAATTAGTCCTCGTTAAATGTGTCGACGACACAGCGAACGTTGACGGCGACAGCGACGCAGGCAGCGAAGGACATGGCCACGGCGACAGCGGCAGCGAGGCGCTGTTGCCGGTTTTCTTGCCATTTTCTTTCGGTTCGCCTGCAGTTGCGCACCGCCACGAGTCCCGAGTCACGAGTCCTGCTTCCCAAATCCCGAGTTCCGAGTTCAGAGTCCCGAGTCCCGAGTCCCTAGTCCCGCTTCGCCCGTGTCTCTGCCGTCCTTAAAACAATACATTCGACTGAAAGTCCCCAAATGCCTGGCTACAGCTGCTGCTGCCGCCGCCGCTGCCTCTGCTGCTGCTGCTGCTGCCGCTGCTGCCTCGCCGGCGCCGTCGCCGTCGCTCGTTTCGTGGCATTTAGCTGCTCGTCGCCAGCCAGCGTCGCCATTTCCAGTGTGGAAAATGTCCCGTCCCGGCTCCTCGTCCCGCTCCTCGCCCCGCTCCCCTTTAGCCCTTTGCGTGGGCCCTGGACTGGCTTTAAGGCCAGGGCGCCGCCAATGGGCCACTCATCGCATCCGCTGTGTCGTTGCCAATGCTGATTCTGCTCCTCCGCTCCCCCGCTCCTCTCGCTTCCAGCGTCCTGCGTCCTTCTCCTCGTTGCCCTTAACGTTCCACGTTATCCTTGCTGTTTTTTTTTATTTTTGGCCTGGGTCGAAATGATTAAAACTTTTTCTTGAAGCCCACAAGAAATAAAGGAGAAAAAGCCTAACTGGGTAGCCGAGTCATTTCTGTTTTAAAGGGGCCAGCCGACCTCGTCCTGATCCTTGTTCGAAACTATAGCTATCCTTGGGGAGGAGTATTACAAAATGAACCTAAGTATAATCGATTCCTCGAATTAGTTAACTTAATATATTCAAAATCATTTAATTCTAGATTTTGATGTGTTTCTAGATCTAGTATGATTTTTCAGGAGAAGTTAGGCTTTTCTATGTACTAAACACAAAGTAATATCCTTTAGATACGACAAAGATCACACAAAAAATGGTCTTATATTATAAGGATTTGCAAAATAAAGGACAGAATAGTACATAGCTTGAAAATGTAATGTAGAAATTTAACTCTTATTCCCGAAAATAAAGAATATATTTTATAATTTCTATAAAGGAAATATTTAGGAAATATATAGGAAATATATATAAGTATAATGAAAATATAATGGAAATATAATGGAAATATATAGGAATTATATAGGAAATATAATGGAAATATATAGAAAATGTATAGAAAATATGAAGAAAATATATAAGAAATATAAGGAATACATAGGAAATATATAGAAAATATATAGGAAATCTATAGGAAATATAGTGGAAATATATAGGAATTATATAGAAAATATAATGGAAATATAATGGAAATATATAGGAAATATATAAGAAATATAATGGAAATATAGGAAATATGTAGGAAATATATAGGAAATATATAGAAAATATAATGGAAATATAATGGAAATATAATGGAAATATAATGGATATAAAAATAGAATCTGAAGTACGTTAACTAAAACAATAAACCGAAACAAGATGTAACCTGTATTAACAAACATCTCCAGGATAGGAAAAGTTACCCTATAGGTTATTATATAAATTATTATCTATAAAATCAGATTATAAAACATCATGGGGACTAAAAAATTAGATCATTTCGATTTCTGTTCACCCATACGCAGTATTGGTATTACATATTTCCCATTATATGTTTTTTTAATTAATTACATTCATTTAGGATCTTTTTTAAGAAGCCAACCCAATGAAACTATATGATTCATATCCCACAGAGAGAAATACTTCCCTTAGTTATGGTATAAGGAATAAACTATGACTATAATAAACTTTTCCCTCGACTTACCCCTGAATAAGAGTCCTTAAACTCCCTATACTCAGTGAGCATTACTGGCTCCTTTGAGTCTAAAGTATCGAAGGATAAGCAGGAGCAGCGTGGTCCTGGACCTGTTGACACGGGAATCGGAGCACTAAGAGTAGCCGGAAGAGGCGCCGACAGCCGCAGTGTTCCGGCGAAGACCACAGACCTTTCACCTTTCACCTTTCACCTTCCCTCTGCCTGCCCAATATGCAAATGTTTGCTGCTAAACAAATTTGTAGTGTGTATTTCAGGTATATTTTGCATAAATCTATATTTAAATGCTTTCCTCGGATGGGCCGTGACAGACAGTCCGCCGAATATAATTGAATTGCCTAATTTAAGTAGAAGGCACACCTTTCAAGAGGTGACAATATTTAGGCAAGCTCTCGAGCAGTTTGCCAGTACACTGGGCAAAAGAAAGCTGGGAAACATATTAATAATAGTTTCTCCATGTTATAAATAATATAAACCTTAAGAGGTTGGAAAGCTCTCAAAAAGAAGCTTATTTATTCAATTGCAAAGAAAGTTATATCTCTATTGTTGTACGATTTGTACTAATATATATGATTATTTCTATTTATATATTTATATTTATATTTATATATTTATATTTATATATTTATATTTATATTTATATTCATATTATTACTTATATATAAATATAAATATTTAAGTATAA